>JAAOAQ010000470.1:0-65190 GCA_013396025.1 Fusarium phyllophilum
GTGGAGGGGGATGGTTGGGGGAAGAGGAGAGGAGTGCGCTCGAAAGAGGCGAATGGCTCTGGGAGGACAACCATGTTGATCGATGGCGAGATACCAATGGTTCCAAGATTAGAGTATGGCCTTGATTCGAAATGATGAATGGTAGAGATCGTGGCGAGTCGTAAACTTTTCCTTTTATTCCACATCTGTTCTCTATACCTACTATTTATCTTTTCGCATTGCCCGATAGTCATCACTGATCTATCACCTCAACGATAAGCTCACCGCAAAATCTTACATCGAGATCCTGACACTGGTCTGCTCGGAACGCTCTGCGCCCTTCCCCAGACTCAACAAATCGTTCTTGTCAAACTACGCAGAGACAAAAGCGGCTGCTAGTTGTCTAAACTATGCGTCAATATATAGGTATGTCTCGGTTAGCGGACTATTTGACACTCGGGACAAAAGACAAAAAGCCCGCATGGTGTCTCACGACCCGGAGCCCGGAGACCGAGGATGTCATGGCATGCCAAGATACCGTATTTGCAGGTGTGCATTTTCGGGTAGATCAATCAATCATTATGTCTTGTATGTTGATTTCCGTAGCTGACTCGATTTCTAACCAACCTGTTGCTGAGAAACCTTTTCGCACGCTGTTGGTTGTTTCTAAGCTTGACCAACCCCGGGGCTTTGGTTACGTCAACCATATACATCCTATAGCCTATCGTTCATTCAACAGACAATCTGCAACCTCTCCTCTGTCGTATCGCATCCAAAATACCCTTCAATCAAGTTTAATATCTTATCAGTAACCATGTCTACAACAACTACCCCGGAGCAAGCCAACCTTCATACCCTGAATTTCTGTTCGCTGCTCCACAGAGATGTTACCGAGCAGGCCAACCTCCTCTCCGCTTGTGAAGACCATGGCTTCTTTTACCTCGATCTTCGTGATTGGGAATCTGGCAAGATTCTGAATACGCTAGAAGATGCTTGGGTAGTGATGAAGCAGTGGTTTGATCAAACGCTTGAAGAGAAGATTAAGACTGAAACCATCTCTGACGCTCATGGGTAAGTTGCTACAATCTGGTGAGACCTACAAGCGTTACTAATCGTATGTAAGGTTTAAACCGCCTGGCGTCCAGTCAGGAGTCAACGAAAATACCCGAGATGGATTTGAAGCTCTGAGAGTAAGTTATGGCATATCCCACCAACAGGGGTCAACTGACAGCCTCCAGATTAGCCGCGTCGATCTTCTCAATCGCTCCCATCTGCCGCTGGTAGTACACAAGAACCTCCAACTCTTTGAAACTCTCCAGCTCTCCACCCACTTCCTCCTGAAAACCCTTCTATCCCGTCTTTCCGATTCCGCAGGACTCAAGAGCGATGACCGCTTCGAGAACTGTCATCCAGACGATCTCCCCTCCAAGAGCACAATGTTCTTCATCCACCATCCCCTCAGTGATGTCCTGACCGACAAAACAGCTTGCGGCCACAACGCCCACACAGACGTCGGATCATTCACCCTGTTGTTTACAGAACAGCCTGGCTTACAAGTAATCTCACCTACCACTAACAAATGGGAATACGTCGCTGCGAAGCCGGGCCATGCGATTATAAACGTCGCTGATACACTTTGCTTTATTTCTAAGCGACGTTTTAGATCAGCTATGCATAGAGTGCTGTCTCCGGGTGGTAAAATGATGGAGGACAGATACTCGGCTGCTTACTTCTTGCGGGCTAGTGATAGTGCTGTTTTCAAGGGTATGGATGGGGAAGAAGTTACGGCGGAGCAGTGGTTTCTTAGTAAGTATAGTAGTTCTTATAGGACTATGGAGGAGCAGAGGGTTGATTCTGTTGCTACGGGTGGTATGGATAAAGATCTGGGGTTGCAGGTTTGAGGCTGGTAATTGAGATTTCTCGACAACGATTGGTGCTTGACTATCAACTTGTGTTAAAGGAGCTTTCGCACCAGCTATGAGAAGTAACTCATCCATGATTACCAGTACTCTCAATTGTCTTTTCATCATGATTCTCTGGTATAAGCTAAGTCCGCCTTGACTCGAGGTGATACTTGGATTCATACCGTGTAAATTCAAGAGACCTGAAGTCTGTTACATCTGACACACTTGGACTTCGCCACCTTTGTTCAGATCTGTCATTACCCGTTTGTGTTCCCACCAAAATATCGTTGACAGTGGCCTCAAATCGGGTGATGACATACCAACTCTAATCCCATAGAGCTATCACCTCTCAAAACACGGCGCTGCCCTTCCTGCTCACCGACATACCCGAAGATTACTCAGCCATCGTCATAATTGTGGTAACACAGCCTCTTGATCCCTTCCAATGTCTCTGTTTCAATCTTCCGAGTAAGACGTGTTCAACCGCTGACCCGCCCTCCCACTTCTTTACTCCAAGCCCATTCCTCCGTAACATCCTCCCTTATTCCTTATTCTCGTCTTTAAGAGCTTTTTTTTATTCCCTAACGCCATGCTTGTCATGCATTCCAAATTCCCCTCGACATCTCTAGGCTATTGTATAATGAAGGGTAAAGAGCCACAATACAGTCGTAGAGGTAATGCCTCTAACGGACTGGTAAATGAACAATCACCGCTTCTCTCTCACGGCCATGCTAAGCCTTAACCTCCTTAGCAACCCAACGATGCAGAGAATGCCACTCCGAAAGATGAGCCCTCAACTAGATATCTCGTCGCTGTTTTCGGTAGTGTCTTTATCGGCGTTTTCCTCGCTGCCCTCGACACTACCATCGTCGCTTGCCTCTCCGCCCCCATCTCTAACATCTTCGGATCACTGACCCTCGTCTCGTGGCTTGGATCATCATACCTCATCGCAAACGCAGCTTGTCAGCCTCTCTCCGGTCGTCTAACCGATATCTTCTCTCGTCGCTCCGGCCTCGTGGTCTGCACCTACTACTTGATCAGACCGTACTGGCAGCATGCCTTATGAATTGTCTTGTGACTATGATTCTATTCATGGCTACATATTACGTCCCCATCTTCTTTCAGGTCAATGGCTACCCCACAACAGCTGCCGGCCTTCGTCTCTTGCCGCAAAGTGTAGGCACCGCTTTGAATTCTCTCACCTGTGGCTTTATCATGAAACGTACAGGTAGATACAGAACCTTGGGCATGGCTGTCATAGCATGTTCTGCTTTAGGCTTCGTTGGCCTCAGCATTATGACGATCCAAACACCAACCCCCCTCGTCTTGACGTATGTTTTTCTGGTTGGAGTTGGATATGGTGGCATGTTATCCGTGTCACTAATAGCAACAGTCGCGGCTGTGTCACATGAGGATCAAGCCGTCGCAACCTCTGCTAACTACGCATTCCGATCGATGGGTTCCACGATTGGTGTCACAATTGCGTCTGTAGTGTATCAGAACTTGCTACAGCACGGCTTACATCAACGATTCGACAGCAAAGAAGGATCTTCTAAGATAATAAAGCGCATTCTTGACTCTTTAGACGAGTTAAAGCGGTTCCCCAGTGGGTGGAGTAATAGCGTTTATAAGGCATACAAGTAGGGCTTAAAATTCCTATAAGTACCTATAAGTACCTACAAGTACTTAGGCTTTTTAGCTAATTAGATCTTATATTTAAGATTTAAGGTTTATATTAGCTAATTAAAAGCCTTAATTTAAGGGATTTAATTAGCTTATTTTTTAAGTACCTGTAGGTGCCTATAGGTACTTATAGGAATTTTAAGCCCTATATATAAGATTTCATTGCGAGGAGTCTTTTTAACTGGACTCAGCGTAGCCGTCTTGGGGCTTATCGCAGCAAGCTTCATCAAGGAGCACAGGCTACATCAGACGATATCTCGTGCAGATAACGATTGATACCTGAAGGATCACTGACGTTTGGTAACTACGTGTTCCGGCTGGTGGATCAGGGGAGTACTCGGAGGTGAAATGTATATAAAATGAATATGATAAGTTTTAAAACCAGCAGTTGTTTGGCATTGACTCTATCCGAGTGTCATATTAGATCCCTATATGTTTAAGAATGGCCCTTATTTCATCATTCATAACATTCCAACCTTTCACATGGGTTCTATGACCCGAGCCGAGATGAAAGGTTACTGCATCCTTACTATACGTGTTACGATATAATGACGCCTGCCTGACCAAAAATGAAACAGCCTGTACATGCTCATGCTGAATAGCATAAGATAGCGGTGTCCGGTTCCGGAAGTCCAAGCTTGTCACTGCACCTCCACTGCTCTTCAAGAGATACAGAATCTCTGCGGAGCCAGTCATAGCGGCATAGTGCGCTGGAGAGCTGTACTGCGGGCCCTCGGCCGTGGCTTGATCATTGACGGGAAAACCGCGTTCGAGGAGATAAGCGACAAGTGCAGGGTTTTTGGAAGTGACGGCTAGGTGAAGCGGCGGGGCCTGGAACGTGCTGACCAGATTTGTTGGGTTTGAATGTCTCTTGAAGTATGACCTCTGCTTGTGGTGTCGCCATATCGTCTCAACCATGCTTTGGTTTCCTAATGCACACGCAGATGACATGGCGTGAAGAATATCGTCTTTCTTGGTCGATGGGAAGGTAAGTACTGCGTTCTCATGACCATATACAGCAGCTAGTTCTCGCGCTGAAAAGGTCTTTCCATGTGAGATGATTCGTGGAAATTTGAACTTTTGCAAGGTCTCTGGACTATCAGCCCTATCATTTATCCAATCATGCCCACCATTCGATATCAGTAGCTTGACCACCTTGCTGTGTCCATATCTAGCTGCAAGATGGATGGGCGTTATACCCCCTTGAGCGAACCAATCCTTGTTTTTGTAGCTCAGTAACAGTTTGACGATAGCGCAGTGTCCCCAACTTGCTGCTAAGTGCAACGGCGTCATGAGGTTTTCGTCGCGTACTGTGCACCGCGCTCCACGTTTGAGTAGGGCAGCGGCGTCTCGTAGTGAACCACTGGCGGCTGCTTCTAGAAGGGCCACGCTCAGTTCTTCCCGGCTGGCAGACTTGGGGATCTGCTCTCTGTCAGCGATTATCAAAAATATTAGGTACTTCGTAGCCTTACATGAGATGCTCCAGGAGGTCTGAAGCAGAATACTTTCGGCTTAAACCCCGAAAACCAGCCTGCCCACTGGATCTGTGAGCTCGTCAGAAGTTCTGCAATGCTCGACAATAGGTCAAGTACAAGCTTTATCAGAGCCCATAATGTCGTTACGAACTCTTTTGCCAGTCCTTTCATCAACGATATGACCCAAGCGCCAGATAATGTGAGCGTAGCAATGCTTGCTTGAAGACTGTCCTTTATTCTGGCATCCGGAATCATGAGTGCGCAGGTGACACCACACACTAAGCTTATGGCAGCCAACCAACCAAGCGAAGAGACTGAAATGGCTTCCATTGCCTGTTGCTGGAAGCTATAAGAGGACTTTGGAGACAGACACTCAAATACATTGATTGAGAAACCGGCTTTACGTGAGGATGGTCTCATCCTTGAGGTATCGCCGTTTCTTCGTAACCCAGAATTATGTTGATCGAAGGACCGCTGCCTCTGGCCTAGCGGGCTTGATTCATTCGTCATCAGTGAAACAGGCGACTTGAAGCTTTAATTGGTAAGTTAGATTGGCAACTTACAGCTTCAGAATATCCGCGAGGCTTTGGATGGAGCTATTTTGCTTATCAAGCTCATTGCTGCAATTCTTGAGCGTGGAACCATGAACTTCAAGTCTGAACCGTTTCCATAGAGTCCGATCTGCGGCATCATTACCTCGTGGTTGGATCTCTTTAACACACTTCTCGACCCAATTTAGATCTTTCTGAAACGAAGCAAGCATAGAATGAAGTACGTCGAGACGGAGACCCAGTTCACCAGCTAGGCAATCGCGAAATTGACTCGTCGTTGAAAAAATCCTTTGACAACTCTCCATAATCGACGTTAGGAAGTATGGCGCATCATGCCACTGGTCTTTGATGTTTCGTATCACAAGCACGATGTTATCGCAGGTCCTAACCATGGCATCGGCCATAGAGTGCAGATGGCCGAGAGTTATTGCTTCCATTTTGAGGAAGCAAAATTGTACCTGTAGAGCACTAACAATGAGAGAGGGAGAATTGTAAAGTAGCTCCAAGGCCGCGTGCATCCTTTTAGGCAAGACTGGCTTAACATCTTTCTCTCGGCATTTTCCCGTCATTCTTCTGCTGTCCGTTGATTTGCAACTCGTTGGGTTGAAAACAAGGCGGCAGTAAGAGCTTCTATTGGTGAGCGAGAACGCCGCCTGTACATGGTGGTGTACTGGGTTGGGCCTCAACAGCCCCATTGAGCAGTGAGCGTCAATCACATCAACGTGGCTTTGTGTGACTGGCTTTCTCATGTTCTGTGGCTGATGTAGCAGCACAAAAGAACGGAGCCGCAGCCAATTCAGATCTCAGTTTGGCTCTACTGAGTGATGTTGTAGCCTATAGCTGGATGGCATTTGAGAATCTTAGATTGATAGGCTGGCCACACCTTTCACCAACAGACTTAACAGTGACATACCACGGACACGCACAACGAATCATAATCTTCAGCCTTTTTTTTGTTGTCGTAAAGATGTGGGTGTTTTTCCCAGTTACTGCTGTATCTTACGCGGGGTAAAACACCAGCGATGTGAGAAATCAAGCCGCCATCTCCAGCCCAAAATCACACTGAATCGGTCCCTTCGAGCAAACCATCATGTGCTCCGATTTCTTGGCCGATATTAACAACAACCACGCAAAGGAATGTCGAATGGACTGGGGACCCAAGTTTTTCAGCGGTATAAAGGCAATCACAGCTCTTGGCCAGCTGCTCCTCGTAACACGCGCGGAGTTTGTTTCGACTCTCGAGATCCCCAGCAGCTACGACAGCCATGGCAGGCTAATAACCCTTAGAGAGAAAGTTCATAGCTGTTCAAGATTATATGTTAAAGCGTTCGCCAAATCTGAACAAAGCTTAAGCAAGCTTTCGGAGACTGCTTGGGAGCTGGCGCATTCTCGCGGTTCGGTATGGACTTTTTCAATGAGCTATTGTTTACATCTGAGTCTGTCCTGATAGTGGAACCAGCTTCACCGCGTAACAGAACTATTTCGCAAAGACAATCCAGCCGTTTCGGTCTCTGCTTTTCGAGATGAATGGGACCGAGTACATCAATACCTCCTCAACGTTAAGCAACACGCAAGAGAGTGTTGCGAATCTTGGACTTATCTGCTATGCTTTATCCAAGAGTTGGAAAGTCTTATTCATAACATAATTAGTAAGTATATTGTCATTTCAGAAGTCTCTTGTTTAGTTTGAGTGTTGACCCTGTGAGGAACAGCTCATAACAATATTTTGAGTATCCGCTTGAATGAAAAGTTAGAATCTGCCAACGCAGATTTCAAAACACGTCAGCATGATGGTAGGTACCCATTACGTTTAAATGCTCTCTTGGATAAGGATCTAACTCTCGCTAGTTAATCTGGAGCCCCCGGATATAAATAATACCCAAAAATTCGACTTCACATATGCCATCCCACTCATGATCAGTTTGTTATTTGTACTCTTTCTCTCTAGTTTTCTTCTCAGGGTTATTATTGTATCTACCATGTTCCTTTGTGCACTTCTCATGCTCCGAGTAGGCATTCAGCAGTCAGGTTATGGGGCAACAATAGACGACGACAGAGAAGATCAAACTCGTGATTTACAATTTGAGATTGAACATCTAACTCAGAAACTCAAGCTCAACGTAAGTTGTCTAATTCAAAATCTCATTACTTTAATGGAACGCACACTAAAATACCATTCTTATCTTCCAGGCCACTATATGTCAGACTCTCCAAGAAATAGGCAACTCACTTGCCTCTGCAATAGGTGCAATAAGGGAGACTCACGACTCTTATATGGCCGTTTCTGAGAGACTGGAAAGTATGAATGGGGACAAGATCAACCGTTTCGAGAGAACCATGAATAAAGTCTCCTACATCATCAGTTGGGACGACTCCTACCCTCCAAACCGCACGATCGATCAGCGGCAACGAGAATCAAGAGATATAACAGTAAGCCCGTCTATATATTCTTAAGCCGAGGAAATTCAAAGCCGAAATGCCTAATACAATACAGGAATTGCGTGAACTTGCCGTCGAGATGCGTCTGACGTTCTACATCATGTTTCAGTGGTCATCACTTTACACACGAATCTCGCAAGATATCTTCACTCCATCTCTACACAAAGTTCAATCTTTCAGTTCTTTAGCTACATTGATTAGTGGTATAGATTTGTCTAGTGAGAGACTCAAGTTGTGCCCTGGTCAACAAGGGCAATCAGCTCCCCGCCAAACCGCACCACTAATCTCTCGGAATTCTATGACAAATACCACTATACCTCCAGCATATTCTACAGATTCAGATGCTTATTTCTCTCAGCTGTCTTCCTCAGACTCTAAGGACAAACTGATTCTACATAGAGTAGCAGAGCGCGCGGAGATGGAACTCAACAAACTCCATCGTGAGGTAATCATTTTGAAGTTGAACATACTTTTAAAATCCCGGATACTAATATGGTGCTCTTTATTAGGCCCTGGAGAGCGCAGTAACCTCTATACAGGAGAGGGTAACAGAGGTATATACCACAACTATGCCGAGAGTAGTCAGCGAACACAGTCATGGACAAAAGCACATCTCAAACACAGAACGGGAGAACCTGCCAGCACTGGAAGGGCCGAACCAAAAGCTACTCTCCTTGCGCCATAGGTTTTGGCGGTTTAAGAGTAGAGATCCAACTTAGATATCACGCTTTTCCGTAGTACTGCTTGCATATTTGCACTCATTCGATCTTATCAAAACCGAAGCATCTGTAATCCAGAGGGACTCCAATAAATATTGTAATAATTGCCAGCCTTTTGGTGCTAGCTATGGCGCCGTAGCACACAACCGACTTGACAGTAACGAAAAGAAGTTTGGATCTAGGTCTCATCCAAAGACCTGTACTACTAGACTCGAACAGGTATCCTGTCGTCCTCACATATCAACCATACACTCACACAGGAAACACCCATACAAGCCCCCATCTGATCCGCTAGTGCGCTCAAAAGTCTTCAAACTAAACGCATCGAGAGCTGTCTGAAGTTGAGCTTTACTCTAGCAGTCGCCAGGAGATTGAGCGAGTTCCTTTGTCTCTAGTCAGCACCCCATCATCTCAATACCGGAACACAAGGAACACTCACGCATCTGAAAGACTTTGGGCCTGCATCCCAGCCGTCGCAGTACCACTGAGGACTCTGGTTCAGAGATCCACAATGCTCGTCAGTGTAGTAAGTACAGGCGTAACAGAGCTGAGCGCCACTGATCTGTGTCTTTCCATCGAGAGCAACGGAATGCACCTCCCAGACGTCACTGGAACAAACATTGGGCCCGATGGTGCCGCCGTTGGAGTACTCAGTACAGGTTGAGCCCGACTGACCACCGAAGACTTGGCATCCATCGTAGTCGCCTTCATAGATGCGGTAGTTGGTGTCGCCTTCTGCTTTGCAGTCGTCGACATTCTTGTAGACGGTCACTGTTGTAGTATTAGCAAGTAGCCTTTATGTGTTGTTAAGTATATGGCAACGTACGGACATAGCCTTGGGAGAGAGCGGCTAGGCCGCTGATGATCGCAAGAGGCAAGAGCATTTTGTCTTTCGAGGCTTGTGGAGTAGCCCGGAATTAAGACAAGTTGAGTTTTTGGTTGGTTATTCTGAGTGACAAACAGTAGTGATGTGCTGGGTAGTGATGTGGCAGCCCTTTATATAGATATCGAACTTTGCATGGGTGCAGTCCCTCATACTAAACCAGGGCTCACTCCTCGCTTGGTGCCACCGATTGAATACACACGTTACAACGTAAAGCCAAGGTTTTCAAGCACTAAACTTTAGAAAACGACAATAGTTCACCGCAGCCGTGCATCTCTCTCATAGACCTACAAACTCTGAACATCCTTCGGCTTTACGGAATACAAGACTTATAAAGCCGATTTGTGAAGCCGACTTGATGGCGAACTCGCCAATCAGGCATTATTAAGGATAGGGCAGTGATTCAAGATTTGCAGATCTTCTGCTAGCTAGGGGACAGAAGATTTGCCGACTTGCGGGAGGATTATTGTAAGATCCTTCAGAAGTATAATCTGCCAGGGTTAGTTGCCTACGGCAGCGGGTCTCATCTGGATATCCGGCTGGTCTAGCGACCATATTTCAGCAGATGGATTAGTAGCACAAGGTCTGAATGATATGTCTAAGAATACAGGAATCTCAAGTTGAGCCTGATCTCGCTTATAGTCAGATTACTACTTCAACCAAGTTCAAGAGCCTTTATATTGCCAGATCGCCAAATTCACGTAAAACGCTAAGTAAGGATAGCCTTCACATCGCTAACCCTAATCCTTCTTTTCCCTTCCCAACTTAAGGTGCCTCGTGTAATCCTGGACGGCTCGTTGCATATTCTGAGGGGTGAGTGGTAATGTCACTCGGAAGCTCAACTTTGGTTTCCAAGGGATAGAACTGATATTGTTGATTTCGAGCCTCCTCTGTTCCCTTGACATTCTTTCTGCCTTTCCCAAATCGCCGCCAGACAAACAATCCGATACCACCGAGAATCAAGAGACCACCAATGATGGCGCCAGCGGTTACACCTGCCGTCGCTCCTTGAGATAGTCCGGACCCTGAATTTGTAGACGAGGTGGTTGAGGTGGTTGAGATTGTTGAGGTGGATGAAGTGTGCTCAGTATCTGTCTCTGATTCAGCCGTCATTGTCAATGCGTGCTGTCCAGAGGCTGAAGTTGCGAGTCCCGGTCCAGTGGCTGTAGCTGATATACTAGCAGATGTAGTCTCATCAGCCTGGGGTGAACTGACATTGAAGTAGTCCGATCGAGCGACTCGGCCTTGGCTGGATTTAAAAAGTGTAAACCAGTAAACAGAGTCCTCATTACCCTCTGCTAATCCAAGAAAGTCATACTCAGCCAGCCAGTAACTTGGATTTTCTGATCCATTTCCTGGGCACCCGAATTAGCAAAATGAGTGTAAAGATGAGAGACCTGTAATGCCATACCAGCTAACGATGTGTAAGCGCTGACCCCGTTAAGAGGAACTTGATAGATTTCGATGGCGATTTGGTCGATGTCTGTTTCGTATTCGATCTGAATCTTAGCACCTTGCTCATAACGTTTGTTTTTGGTCATATCGGTATCTGAAGGCTGCTTGGAGCTCGATTCTGGAGGTTGGATGAATTTGGAGTCACAGCAGGCGAGGCTGGCAACTCCGACAACTATCAAAGCAAAAAATGTTATCACACGCATGGTGACCGGGTTAGAATTGTATATTGTCAGATAGGGTTGTCTACAGTGACAATAGATACTGAAAGGTTTAGAAATGCTCTGATAATTTACAACAGCCAGCACTTGAGTTTCAACTCCTTTACTAGACCGAACCAAGTGGGCTGTTAGATGAACTAGGGCTGAATTCCGGATACCGGCATTCCATAACAAGCTTAGTCGAATGGTGGCAATCTCATGATCTGGCATTATTTACAAAGTACAAAGGCCGATCTATAGAGATTTATTAATTAATATATAATTAATAACTAAAGCCTTTATATTCCCTATAGTAGTTTTTAAATAGTTCTTTATAGAAATAATGAAGGACTTGAATTTCCTACTAATACTCTCTTATCTTCGGATGCTAAAAATGACCGGGTATCCGTACCTAAAATAGGCTAATACTTATCCAACCAATTAGGTAACAATTCATAGAATGTTATCTTCAGCTGAACAGACGGTACCAGGATATGAAACAAGATCGACCCGCTCATGTCTACATTTAGCAGGAGGCGGAAGACGAGCGGAAGAGAAGCGGAAGAGAGCGGCTCGAGGATCAATTACACTGAGTTCTGAAAAGGGGCTTGGAGATAGATGAGCCTATTAGGCGTAGAAACATATATATTTATTGCTAAGATTGGGCAAGGGAGCTTTAAAACACCTTGACATATAACCTTCAAGGTCGTTGATAAGATACGGATTACTGAGAAGGTTGTCGAACAAGCAGCTCAGCGGTCGCGTTTCTCGCCATGAAGCTCCCCTCATATCTCAATACATCCAAATTAACCCAAGGATCAGACATCGACTTCCTCGGAAAGTGAATACAACCCATTCCCGTCCAAACCTCATCGCACTTCATTCCCAGACCAACAGGGAGGAATTCTTGAACAGATGGGGGCTGACCAACGTGAGGCGACGGGATATTGCGCAGATTGAGCATCCATATATCTTGTAGGGGGGCATTGGTGACTATTTCCTCAGGAACGAACTCAAACTCGACCATCTTTCTTCCAGTAGGTCTCTCCGTGCTGCCGGTGACAAGCCGGGTACCTGTAAACTCTTGAATAACACTCTTTCCCAGTACCTTGGGAAAGCCAAGGAGCTCGCGACCAGCGAAAATGGCGGCGTCGTTGTCAAGAATGAACAGAAGGTTATAATGGAACTTCTTGCCCTTGTAGGTAACCTCCACCTGATGAGCATATTCAGTGTAGGACCCAACAGGGCTCATTCCGTAGCTGAGAAACAACGAGGTCATAAGCGGCTCTTCCTCCAGTTCGAGAACATCCGGGACAAGATGGGTGACCTGAGATGCGGCAACGCGGTACGAGATGCTAACTGCAGTAGTATTGGTGAAGATTCCTCTTGCTCTTGAGTATGCTGGGGTAAATGTTGGCATTGATTCGCCATTCAAAGGTAATGTTCCCTGAGGCATGACTGCTGTGGGTTTGTGCAGTCTCAGAGGCGGTTGGGAATGTCAATATAGATACGCGAGAGCTTGCATGTAAAATTTCCTAAGTTCTCAGAATGAGACTATGCGGTTGATTTAAATAAAATGCTTGCTCTACTGGTATGTCTTCTTCGGCAAACCCGCAGCCCTCACGTTGATGCCGTTCGTTGCGTTGCCCGCATACCTCACCTTATTGACCTCGTGATTTGCTGACGTTGCCTGCAGAGGCTAAAGATTTGCATGGTAGGTTGATCGAGGAGTCCTCATGAGACTGATCAGCCCATCATATGTCCGTAGTGTCTGGGGCATGTGTACCTCGGCTCGCGAAAGTCACACCACCACGATGAGCCCACTTGCTTCTTTATCGGTCATGATCAACGAATGCGCCAGATGGCAATGCACGGCATTTAAGACGCTGGGTTCGAGACGACTGGTCTAGGAAGTTATCGTATTATATAACTGTGAAGTGTGTATGAGTCGACTGAAATTACTGAGCAGTGTTGCATATATAGAAGATGTCATGCGGAACATATAAAGCTCTTGGAGTTTAAAGGCACGTCAACATTTAAAGGCTTAACCTAAATTACTTCAAAGCAGTTCTACTTACTGCCTGTAACATATCCAAGACACCAAACAGGCAATAAAAAACTTGCATGGAGTTTATTATCTAAGGTTGCAGGGTGATCGGATGTATCATGGAGGGTCGCTCGTGATGGCCCCTCTTATCACGCTATGCATCTCTCTCCCGAGGGTCCCGATAAATGTTTTCCTGCTTCAATCAACGTGGTCCAACTTCCACTTGATAAATGAAACCTCTTTCAATGGACAAAAATGGCGCGGCCTCCTTTGGATAAGACCTCACAGCACAGGCGGCGGCAGAATGCCTTATCGCAGCGGAACTATCGTATGTTATACTTGACAGTCTCGTGCTCGTGGCTAACAGCCTGAACAACAGGCACGCGGCAAAGAGATAGGAGACGCATGCTGGAGAATCTAGCTATCTCTAGCATCATTTTGCCATCTACCCTGAATGTCTCATACATGTATGGCGTAGCAGCGGTGCAGAAGAACTACCAAGACCGAGCGGTCGGACCGTGTCAGTTGGCAAATGCCATCTGCCCTACTACCGTCGATACGGACTGTCACAGTTTAGATGTTGCAATGGCATTTACGGCCTCCGACTTCTTCTCCTGCATAGATTCCTGCCCAGAAAGGGAACGTCGTACCTTTTTCCTACTGATGACGAAAGAGCTCTTTGGTATTCGGGATATCATCAAATATGGTCTCATCTTTCTAGGATATCCCGTGAGCTCCTCACTTTACAATAACGCCATGAATCTTCCAATGAGCCAATGGATTCATGACATTCAACAAAGTCTAGGCAGCTTTGATCTCAGAACCGCAACGAAAGCCGGTATTAGTGTTCTAGGGAAATTAAACATCCCGTCGGGACATAATTCCAGGATTCACGAGATAGTGACATCCCCATTAAATCACTTCCAGCCCAAAGATTACATTCTTCTCTGCCGAGTTTCGTTTGTGTCTGCTGTTTCCATGAATGCGCGACATCTGGGGATTCCATGGCACGACCTCATATCTTTTGAATCCAAATCGCCATTTCCTTGCTTAAGAGAGAAGCTCATACATCAAGAACTATTGGATGACGGCGAAGAAACTACCGAGCAGGCAGCTCAAATACGCCTGATACTCAAAGATTACTTAAAGAACATACAATCAGACCTTGTGCCTACACAAGCACAGCTAACCATGGCTCATCACCCGTCACTGGATCTCATTCCATGGCCAAGATTTCGCTCCAAAGCCATCATCGCAGTACACTCAATCCCCCCGTTGATCGACAGGGAGGATTTCTGTCTTGACTTACTCAACGACGGTCTTCGATGCTGGGGCTTTGCAAACGGGACCTCTTTGCCCTCCGCGGCGCCCTGGGACGCTCAGAACTGGGAGGCAGCGCCGTGGTTTCTGGAGAAGTGGGAGCATCTCACTGATGGAAGAGACGGGGACGAATGGAAGATAAGTGAACGGTGGTGGTCTATGGGTGCTAGGTCGAGTGTATAATAGAGAGCAAGTACAAGCTTATTTTAACCTGAATTTGGAGAGAATGAGTAAATGAGAAACACATCATGGCTATTGTTCTTTAGCGAGTACGATTGTTTCGCCGAGGTAAGTAAATCTTATCGAATTGATCATGACACCGCTAAAACCTGCGATCAACGTTGCCTGCATTAGTGCCAAAAGCGTGTCACGCGATATGCATATGCCGTCACATACAGCAGCCGAGGTATTGGAGTTTGAGTAGTATTCATTACTGAAGCTTGAAAGGCCTCGAGAAATCGAAAGAGTTCTTCGGCCCGAATTTTTTACACGTACAATATGTTGACTATTTGGGCCAAAGAGGTGGCGCCATAAACCAAGTTGTTAGGATGCATCTTGACTATAGTGAATAAACCCAGCCTTTCAAGGCCGAGGTATATTTAAGAACGATATCCAGTGTCTTTTGCCGTGTTTACAAACACCACCACATATCTAACTACAACAAGCTCACATCTATCATGCAAGCATTCCAATACGGCGGCCCAGAATCTCCATTTGCGCTTCAAACACTTCTCATCCCTAAGCCAAAACAGGGCCAGGCCCTCATCTCAGTCAAGGCAGCTGGCCTTTGTCATACCGACGCCCATTATGTTGATGGACACGGTATCTCTATGCTGGGATCTCTCCCAATTACTCTTGGGCACGAAGTAGCCGGAACTGTCGTCAAGCTCGGATCAGAGCCATCACCTGTTCAAATCGGCGATCGCGTGGTAGTCGCCCTAGTAGCTCATCCCGTTGTGAAGGCAACACGATCCACGACAATTGGGCTCGGCTACGATGGCGGCTATAGTGAATTTGCGATAGCTCATTATGAACACCTGGTAAAGATTCCAGAGGGAGTGTCCTTCCCCCAAGCAGCTGTTGCCACGGATTCTATCTCCACGGCATATCACGCTGTAGTTGTGACCGCTGGGGTCAAGGAGTCCACAACTGTCGGAATCATTGGAATCGGCGGCCTCGGCCTCAACGCAGTTGCGATATCTGTACTGCAAGGCGCTAAGGTCTATGTAATTGATATCAACGAGGATAAATATGACGATGCGAAAGGTTTGGGAGCGGTCGCGTGCGCTTCCAGTCTCGCGAGTTTCCCCGATGTTCCATTCGATGCCGTGATCGACTTTGTTGGAACCACCGCAACAATTTCTGCGGGAATTGCCGCTGTCAAGAAGAGTGGCACTATTGCGATGGTTGGCCTGAATGGACAGGGTGTGGAGGTCTCGTCACTGTTGTTGGTTACGAAGAGTATTAGTTTGAGGGGCTCATTTGGCGCGTCGAAGGAGGAGTTGGTGGAGGTGTTGAGGTTGATTAGCTCTGGAAAGATCGTCCCGAGGTTGACAGAGATTCCGTTTTGGGATGTACCGAAGGGATTGGAGGATATAAAGAAGAACAAGGTTGAGGGCCGTTTGTTTGTCCGCCCGAGTCTGGAATAGAAGAGTATTGCAGACGACCTTTGTAGTACCAATCTTCCTAGCTATTTTTTATATTTCTAAACATTGTCTGTCTGATTTATAAGAAGGTCAATTCTTGTGCTCGGGCGGTCCATTCATGACCGCTATCTCTAGTCAGCTTCAAAACTCGGACACCAAACGAAGCTGATCTGAAAAGTGTTTGGAAGTCATGATTGATCCGCGAGTTTATCAGTCTATTAATTCTAGACGTACATAGGTAATAAAAGATTTCCGACCTCTTTTCGTGCATGTAACAACAGTTGAACTAAGTTAGCAATAGTAAACCTCCCTGAACAACCTGTCATCCACAGTACTGGTGGGCCACCATGTATTTACGTTATCTCCAGCCCAGCACATTTCCATTATGTCGAACTAAACAGGGAGACTGTGCTCGCAGCTATAGATCAACCTGGAAGTGGGTCCGAAGCCTCTCACCGTAAGTGTAGAAGATCCATGGAACAGGAGTAAAAGCAAGGGTTATGAAGCCAAGAACGCTGTTACCCCAGCCCAGCCCAAGCTTCGAGTACAGAGGCTCTGCTGTGAGGTCAAGAAAAGCTCCGAAGGGCGAGCGGACCAACAGATTGGCCGCCATAGCAGAGGCAGCTGCCTCGGCTCCAAACGCATCAACTAGGTAAATCTGACCAGGGATGACGACAAAAAGGGAGCCAAATCCCACAACGAATGTGCCGATGATAGGGACGATCCAGTGAACGCCATTTTCTGCTGTCCAGCCATAGATGAAAAGGCCAAGTGGAGTAATAGGGCCAAACCATTTCATGAGAAGAAGACGATCCTCAGGCCTGGGAGCGGCATTCTCGTCGCCCTTCTTGCTACCAAGGAGCTTGTCGCTGAGGATAGAGAACGTGAGTAGGCCTAGACCCATACCGATTCCAAGACCAAGATATGCGAGTCCAGCGACCCCCGGGTTGAAACCGTACACATCTTGGAAGACAGAGGGGAAGGTGGTGAAGAGGAGGAAGATGAGACCGAAGAGAATACCAGTGTAGAGAGACACCAAGAGCACGATTGGGGAGAAGATGAGCAGTTTCAGTGGCCGGACAATGGCGCGTGCGAGCATTTGGCCAGGAGTCTCATCTCTGCTCAACTTGACGACCAGTTTCTCGTTACCAGTTTCTTTGCGCATGCGAAGAGCTTTCTTTTGCAGGATGACGGTGTAATTTGTTTCCATCATCAGGGCAAATGTAACAGTAGTTAGAATGCCAGACTGAGATAATTGTCAGTAAATAGAATTGTTTATAGATCAAACAATGAGTGGCCCACCAAAATGAGTAGGATTCGAAATGTCCATCGCCACCCAACGTTCTCGGAGACAAATCCTCCAATGATTGGACCAATCACCTGGCAGTAGGTTAAGCGATGCAATACAGTGGGTAGATGGAGGGTGATTTACAGGTCCAAGAAGTGGCCCAACAGCGAAGAGAGCCATGGCCTTGCCTCGCTGCTCCTGAACGAACAGATCTGCGACAGTACCTCCACCAATACTCATTGGGCCTGAGGCAGCGCAGCCAGCGATGATGCGGAAGACGAGAAACATTGCGACGTTGGTGCTGAAAGCACAGCCGATTGTGAAGGCCATGTAAACCATGTTGCAAAAGTGATAGACGATGAGACGCCCATACAGTTCTGAGAGGGGTGCAAGCAGGAGAGGACCTAGTGCGAAGCCCAGGACGTAGAGACTGACTGTCATGGCTGTGACTGTGGCGCTGGTGATGTTGAACTCATCGGATAATTCTGCTGCTCCTGGAGCAAACATTGTCGCAGCCAGGTTTCTGGTTGAGAGTCAGTGACATGTTAATCAACGCAGTTGGAACAAGGGCGAGGTGCTTACGCTGCAAGAGTGGACAGACTGACAATGCCAACATGGAGATTCTTCTGGGCCTTGGGCCAATTGAGTGGATGTTGGGGATCATCTGCTCCGTCCCAGTCAACAACATTAGGATTCGACTGAGGCTCATCAACCATTGTTCCAGTAGGCGACAAAGGCTTCTCTTGCGCCTCAGTCCCAACATCTCCCCGTGCCCCAGCCTCTAACTGATCATCCTGAAAGCCTGATTGCGACATCTGAGGCGTTGTCGACATGGTTGTTGTGACGAAAAGAATAAGAATGGAGAGTATTTCCTCTTTGGACCAATCTATCGATGATAAAATGTGATATTTCTTAATGGGATGATAACACTGCCTGCATGCTGCATGCGACGTGAAACTTGTGGATCTGCAAAACAAAAAACCTTCTCGTGAATATTTGAGGTGGTTTGTTATATGAACGGGCGATGTGTGTGGGGTGTACGGTAAGCTGAGTGATGTTATGTTATGTCTGCAGGGAGCATCGGGCCGGACATGGGAGTGGGGCACGGAGGATCGGAGCGGAGGATCGGAGCGGATGATCAGATCCGGGAACTAACCGGGATTGTGCGTCAGATGAGATGCAGGACAAATACCGTAACCTGGCTTGAGTTATTCCCTCTTGGTTAGAATCTCACTGTCAGCACATTAATTATTCCTCAACGTCAAATTTGTTCCGACGCTCCACGGCCACCATTTTTCGTCCGCTTGTTTGCACTTCCCGCCCAGGCCTTAGTAATCTCAATTTCCCAATCTTTTTGTCCCGAAATCCATGGCGGACCAGGAATCGCGTCCTACTATGGAGTGGGGGCCAGGGAAAACGGCTCAGGGCAGAGCTCGTCTACCCTCAAGTAGGCCACGCGAAAAGCCGCAGCTGTCATGCAACCTGTGTAGGAGGAGAAAGTACGTAACGTAATGCACTTTACTTTGCCGCCTCTCTTTTCCGTTCCTCCCCGCTTTGACGCAAGCGATTGTCCTCCCCCACGTGCTGACGTTTCTGGCCTGCTTCCAAGACTACGATGTGACCGCCAAAGACCCTGCAGCAGCTGTGTGCAGCGAGAGCTCGGCCTGTCGTGCACGTACGCTCCTGACAGAGTCACAGGCGGCGATGCGGCACACCAGTCTCGTGTAACCACACAGGATCGTATCCGCCACCTGGAGAGTCTTGTTTTTGATCTGATGCAGCAGTCTTCAGTCACCCAGGGCCAGCACGGAGGAGGAACGACTTGCTCCCCCGCCGAAATTACCCGTTCCCCCGTGGACACGGCTGTGGCTACTACACCCGCTGATGATTACGGCAGCATGCGATCCACGGGCGGAGGAGCGAACTACGTGGGGAGTTCGCACTGGGCTGCTGTTCTTGACGGGATTGCCGAGCTCAAAGATCATTTCGATAGCGAGGAGGAGGCGGCGCATCCTGATGTGCAGGGTGTTGAGTCGCCTGCCGCGGAGATTACTGGCCCCCAGCTACTCTACGGATGCCCCAAGCCCGCTAGCAAGGACGAGATACTGGCGTCGATCTTAACCCTAAGCCGCCCGGTAGTAGACCGATTGGTCTCACGCTATTTTAACTCGTTCGAGATGTCGCCCGGTTAGTTTGGTCATACAGCTTTGTCGTGTAACCAACCATGCTGACACTCCGCGCCCAGCCGTACTGCACAGCGTGGAATTCCTCAAGGAGGTACGGAAGCACAACCCTATCGCCTTCTTCAGACTAACTAACTCACTACAACCTTAGTATGAAGAGTTCTGGGATGATCCATCTGCAGTGTCGCCCCTCTGGTTGGGCCTCTTGTTCACCATCATGTGCTTGGCAACCCAATTCGAAAAGTTCCGCCTCGACCCTGGCGTGCAGTCACCCGCGGCTCTGTCCATGGAGAGAGATCTCCAGAAGATGGCGGGTACATATAGGCTACGGGTTGGCCAATGCCTTGCTCTTGGCAACTACACCAAAGGCGGTCCTTATGTGCTGGAGACGCTTATGCTTTGCATAGCCGCTGAGGTGTTTTCGAGCACAGACGCGGAGATCGATATTTGGATCCTGACGGGGAACACAGTTCAGATTGCCTTGCATATGGTATGCTCAGGGTATCTTTTGAGCTTATCCCTTGACTGACGCATCACTAGGGGTATCATCGAGATCCGATGCATTTCAAGGGCATGTCAATTTTTGCTGTGGAGATGCGGAGAAGGGTCTGGGCGACTCTTGTCGAGATGGATCTTGGTCTTTCTGCTCAGATGGGACTGCCAAGAATGATCAAGCAGTGGCAGACTGATACGCAGGAGCCGTCTAATCTCCAAGACAATGACTTTGACAAGACAACTATTGAAGTGCCTCCGTCAAGGCCAGACACAGAATTAACACCCATTCTTTACCGTCTTGTTAAAGCAAGATTGACGACAACGGTCGGATACATCTGGGACTTTGCGGCTGATGTCCGACCGTACACATACACTGAAGTTGAGAGAATGGATAGCAAACTAGATGAGGCACGCAAGTCCATCCCAGACTGTCTCAAGTGGCATTCTTTCGCCCGCTGCATCACAGACTCACCACAGAACATCATGCAAAAAGTCGTTCTGGAAACCTTGTTCTACCGCGCAAAGATTGTTCTCCACCGCAAGTTCATGTTTGGTCCCCCAGCAAATTCCGCCGATTCCAAGCGCATCGTCTTGGAGTCAGCACTCAAGCTTCTAGACTACCAGCACATGCTGCAAGAAGAAACACAACCTTTCTGTCAGCTTTACCAAGAAAGATGGAGAGTTTCTTCATTAGTTAACCACGATTTTCTCCTCGCTACATCTGTATTACTGTTTTATCTGCAGAGCACGAAACGCGAGGGCATGCAGGTTTCCGAGTCAGCACCGATGAATGAAGCCATTCTGGTGTCCCTTAAAAGATCTTACGACATCTGGTTGCAGTCGAGTAATTCATCCAAAGAAGCAAGAAAGGTTGTGAAGGCATTGGCTGTAGTTCTCGGAGTCAATAATACCTCAGATACAGATTCAGGGTTCGACTCGAACATGTCGTTCGGCGTTCCTTCGGGGTATGCCTCTTCCAGCATCAACGATTATCAACCAGGTATGTCATTCACCAAAGAAGAAGTGTTGAAGCTGGCATTTGGGGCGATAGAGATTCCAGCAGGTCTTAGCTCAAAGTTTCCAATGCTTGATGGCACGATGATGCCGAACTGGGCTACGTTTGCGGATGACTTACTGGCTGCGCCGATGGCTACGATGGCTACCCCGAGTAATCAGTGGCAAGCAATGGATGGTAAGTCAACCTTGGCGTACCTATGTACTTTCAGGGTTTAATAATTAGATCTGTAGAGACCGTGGATGCAATGGGGTCTCTGACATGGCCATGGAACTTGCAATGACCTGCGTTGGGTGAGACAGTGGATAAAACGACACTGACAAGGAGTAATTTGGATGGAGATGGGTATTTCCGCGGTATCACCATAATACTCGGCAGATTGTTGAGATGCTGGTACCCTCTTGGGGGCCAATCACTGCGACCTAAGAGTTAGAGTGGCAGTTTGGAGACGCCTGGTTTGTCGTATACGAAAATGAATAGCGAATTCAACCCCTGTATTTCTCGTCTAGTTGAAGTCATGAATCTGGGCAGTCTAGTTCCTCCCGATCTTCGAAACTCCATTCCTCGTTTCACTAGCATCATCAAAGCCTATCGGCCTTCGGTCATCATCACAGACCACACGACTGATAACAAGGTTGAGCTCATTGGTGCCAAGTTCATCACCAATCCTCAACCATCCAAGGTGGTCGATCAGGAGTTCAGCGAGCCGAACCGTGCAAAGGTTGAATCCCTCGCTGTCATTCTCTTCACTAGCGGTTCTACAGGTGAACCCAAGGGTCTCATGATGACAAATACCAATCTCATGTCCTACGCTGAAGTCTCAAGCAAAACATTTTCCAAGTCCGATCAAAGCCTCGTGGTCCTGCAGCAGAGTCCCTTCAGCTTTGACTTTTCACTGGATCAGATTGTGGCTGCGTTGGCGAATGATGGATGTCTTTGCGTCGTATTGGCAAGCGGGAGAGGCGATCCCGGTGGGGTCAGCCAGATCATGGTCAAAGAGGGCGTCGTTACATACACTACTACTACACCTTCTGAGTATTATCTATAGTTGCGATACAGTACTAACACTCTACGACAATGCACCTTGTGGGAGTACGCTTTCTCTGATGGTGAGGCGGTGAGCCACAAACTAGCCCGCGAGTTCGGAACGTTGAACCTGAAGAATCTTCACGTCTTCAATGGCTATGGTCCAGCCGAGACGACAATCCTCTCCCATCACATCGACCTCAAGTACACGGACCCTTATCTTCCAGACCCCCTTCCAGCAGATTACCCCATGCCTAGTTTCTCAGTCTGCATCGTCGATGAGAAGATGCGCCCTGTTCCTCTTAGTGTACAGGGCGAGATTGTCCTCGGTGGCCCCTGTATCGTCTCCGGCTATCTTAAACATGCCTGACTCCACCAAAGACAAGTTCTTGCCGGATACCTTCTTCGGAACTAGTGGCAAGGTGTACCGCAGTGGAGATCGTGGTCGTCTGTGCCATGATGGTTTGCTTTTCTCTGATGGTCGTCTTGAAGGCAGCAACATGATCAAGCTTCGAGGGTTCCGCGTTGAATTGGATGAAGTAGAGAAGACTATCATCAGTCATTTCGCTGGCGCACTCTCTCATGCAGTAATTACGCTGCGAGTTACTGAGGAAGGTCGCTATCTAGCAGCTCATGTTGTCTTTACTCCCGAATTCCCAGAGCACAATCGAGAAACCATCCTGAAAGCTCTCCGCCAAGCCCTTCCTCTTCCTCCCTATATGCGTCCTTCTGTCTTCCAGGTCCTTTCCGACATTCCACGAACAGCTCATCTCAAGATCGACAGAAAGGCCATTCAAGAAATGCCCGTCCAGATCTCTGCCTCCCACGACTCTGGAACCCTGACTGTTGCTGAAGACACTGCGCCCTGTGAACAAGATCACCAACATCACAGTCCTCCTTACTGGTTCCGCGGGTTACCTCGGTGGTCATCTCGTACCAGCCCTCGTCGAAGATCCTCGAGTCACACGAGTCCATTGCCTGGTACGCTCAGTGAACAACGAGAAGCTGAGTACCAGCTCAAGCAGCAAAGTCAGAGTTATCGAAAGCGACCTATCGAAACCTAACCTAGGTCTTTCTGCATTGACATACTCTCGTCTTGCTGAGGAGACAGATGTCATCATCCATTCTGCTGCTAATCGGTCCTTCTGGGACAGATACGAAGTTCTTAAACCGGATAACGTGGACTCCGTCAAAGAGTTGGTCAAATTCGCCGCTTCTTCTGGCCGCTCGATACCATTGCACTTCTTGTCATCTGGAGCTGTGAAGATGTATAAGGGAGATAGTCTGACACCGCCAACTGATGGTAGCGATGGTTACGTGGCTACAAAGTGGGCTTCAGAGACATTCCTGCGAAACGCCTCTGGTTCAATCGGCCTTCCAGTCTACGCACACCGTCCCACCGTGAGCAGTACGGCGCAAACCAAAGCAGACCAAGCCTCGATCGTCAACGAACTCTTCAGCATCGTCAAGTCCCTTGGCGTCCGACCATCTTTTGAGGGAGTCACCGGCTCAGTGGATATACTTCCTATTGGTGACATTGTCAAGGCTATCCAGTACTCTGTCCTGAGCTCTAGTGCTGGGGGAGAAGGATACAACATTGTGCAACATGAAGCACATCAACACGCTTTCGTGGAGGATTTCGCAGCCGTTGTGCGCGCTGACAATAGTATGAACAAGCTTCCTAGTATTCCTATCTTGGATTGGTTTGGTAAGGCGAAGAAGGCTGGTTTTACTTATTTCCTTACGTCTCAGAATTTGGTCATGGGTGAGGATGAGGATCACTTGGTTTCAAGGCGTTGATCGGGTTTTTACCTGTAGATTTTATCTCATTTGTTAGGTCCGGTACATAATTAGATTTCAGTAGTTCCTTACAGATCAAAGTTCACAAGGAGCCATGTTTCATAAAGTCCAATTATATGGATACCCTCTAATTAAAAGCATCCAGTCCACTGTCTCATACAAAAGACTAGTTCAAATGTACAACATCGAATAATAACTCTTGCCAGAATCACACAGGCTACCCACTACTTCACAACCACTTTATGACAAGCTAACAGTGTTACACCCCAAACTCAGTAATAGGTATCCTAAAATCCCGCTAAATTACCTCAATCTCTCAATTACTTAAGATCAAGGCCCTGAGTTTTGTTTCCTCCCCTGGCCCCTACACCTTTAAAGTAGCTAGTAGTTTTGTTAGTCATCTCAACTCCAACATCTTAACCGTTCAGCACTCACTATGTGAGAAATATCCGTCCCTTATTAAGCAAGAAATTCATTAAAACGCTCATGCATCAAGCGCTTGACCGGTTTTGGGTAAGTAGTCGGCTTGCTAGGCTTGTCGACCGTACGTCTTGCCAGTTTCGGGTGATCCGTTGGCTTATCACGATTCGTCATCGAACGCTTCGCCAACTGCGGATGGTCGGTCGGCTTATCATTCTTTGTCATTGAGCGCTTTGCCAGACGTGGCTGATCCGTTGACTTATCGTTCTTTGGATCAGTGGCCTTCTGTTGAGCAGCAAGTCTTATGATTCGCAGCATATTAGTTGGGGCTCCTTAGTTATCTAGTTGGGGGTATTTGCTTACCCTTGAACTGCTCCGAAGGAGGCAAGAAAGGATGATGGACCTGAATATCAACATTGTTCTTCTCAATGGGATTTTTCAAAGGAGTCCAGGATCAGTGTTGCTGTTCTTAAGATGGTTCATTTCCCGTGGTTTATTATCTTTATTATAAGATAAGGGGTTACATGTTCTGACCCGTATTCTTGGTGCCCTGCCTATAGTTCACCGGGGATTTAATAGAGTTTACAAGTTGCACCACGTAGTCGGGTAAGGCGGGATTTTAGCTTCGGCACTTAGGCACTATCAGCCGTTAACTAACATGTCAATACGACCCGATTATTTTTCTAAGTTCTATCTGCCGGAATAAGCTCTCAGCCACAAGTCATAGCCGGCTTCCGACAAGTACTACTTACTGGCTTCCAAGGGGTTGGGGATCGGGATCGGTACCAAATACATGTGTTTCCTGATGCTCCGTCCTCCTACAGTACGGTTACAAACCCCCAATAGCAATAATTTACTATCTCAAGCCTAAGCTGTATTTTGCTATCATATGCATCTAGCTACAGTTCTATACCAGGCACAGTCGATTAAAGTGTATTGTATCCCAGTGTCTACCAAGATGATATGTATGCAAAAGGAGTAAGTGACATCCAATCTCTTAAGGTCAATGCGCATGTGAGCCGTCCCAACTGGCTGGGTATATGCCTGTAGCTCTATGTAACAGTAGCAGCGGCTCGTACTCCATAATTTGCCGCTCCCAAAGTTTAAATCTTTCTCGGCTCTATTATTTCGCATTGCGGCCGCTTTACCCAAGGGGTTCCCTTTCTCGACACTCCTTAGCCTCGCATAGCAATATTAGCTCATGTTCATAACCCGTGTGTTGAAATTAGTCAATTAATTGCCCGATAAAGCATGGATCTTTTGTTCCTTTGCTGCTCCCTGGCGCCTCACTATCCTTCATCTTCCGCCAGGTAACCTCACTCTGTCCACGCTCAGGGTTATTGAGCTTGGGCCGCTCTATTTTCTTGATCCACGGGCTATTATTCGATCCGTGGAAGCTTCCAGAGCCGCAACGGGGTGAGTGACGTTACTTCTTGTAAGTCGCAGCACAGAATCAGACAAAGCACCGTCAACCACGCGAGGGTGACACAAAAGTTTGTTTTACAGGATTGTTCTAGAACCTGAGGGAACTGCCACCCTATTCTCTCCTGGAACTATCTGTGACACCAGCTTCGGTTGTGACAACTACTACATCCCTGAGCAAACGAAGGTCAAATCCCTATTCTAAACCCTAAATAAACATGCCAGGTCTCTCTTTTGGAACCAGTCACGGTCCTTCTCCCACGCATGGACAATAATGTCTCTTCCAACCTCAACAACTCTCTCGTAATTCTCACGCCCCCACGCTGGGAAGTCAGTAGTCACACAAACAAGATGCGTTCCAACGTGTATAGCAGTTCGAAAAGCAAAGTCTTCACTAATATCTCCATATCCTTCGATAAACCCTCCCATCATCCATAGTCCTGCATGGATGGACTTGTATAGCCACAAAGCGTACATCTCGGCGATCATTTGCCCGAAGTCTACACTAGGCATACCTAGTTGTGTCATTTCCCAGTCCACGATAAATACTGGAATCTTCGTGCCTTCTTTTATGGCAGTGTTGGGGAGAACGACACTGCTCAAGTCAGCTTGGAACTGGTATAAAAGGATAATAAACTTACTTTCCGGTCCAAAAGTCTCCGTGGATAATCTGGAGCGTATCCGTGTCGTCCTTTTCTGTTGCGGCCATCTGCTCTACTTGCGCGAGAACATCCTTGGCATCGTTGAGTATGGCTGGATATTCCTTAATTCGCTCATGAAGCCATGCGTAGCTCACCATATGCCTCACAGCTTGACCAAACTCGTTCTGGGCAACGAGATCTCGGTGTCGCACTTGTTGAGCACTCCATGTGACAAAGTCCCGTAGCCATTTGCCAACTGCCTTTCCGAGTTCCTGGCACTGGGGTCTGAATGACTCTGACGTTGGAGAGCCATAGTTCTGAATGGCATAGTCCTTCAAATGAATACCATCAGACATAAACTCCAATATCTGAGTGGAGCTCGCTTGGTCTACATGGTATAGCTCTGGTGTTCGTACAACGAAATTATATGCTTCTTTCGGTAGATTGTCGACTGATGAGACGCTCGACAGCATCTTGAGACTCTCTGTCTCAATGACGCAACGGAGTGGAGGGAGTGCAAACTCTGGTTTGGACGCCATATACGGCTCTCCATGCTTGATTAGGACCTCCTTCTCTCCATTATCCAGAGGCGTCAAAAGTTTCGCTTTGTAAATCCAATTGACAGATCCACCCGTGATGTTCTCGAGTTTTGAGACGTTAAACTTGGTACCCTCGAGCGCTTTGCGGACTTTGGAGTCGATATCAGGGTGTGTTGGTGTCATGTTAATAAGGATCTTTGTACAGAAGACTTTGCAAAGGCTTTCAGAAGTAGACTGTAGCAAACTAAATGGCTAGGGGCTTTCTTATATAGATGGTCGTTGGTGATCAGCAGTCAGCATTATGCCAAGTATTACCACTGACATCATCTGACTGTCAATACCTTGGAATCTCTCAGATATTAAGGAATCAGTGGCAGACTCGTCTTCTGTAACTTACGTTATTGGCTTGTGATGACCCTTTGAGAGATATGGGGTAAGATACTGTTGTTCAAGCCACAATCGAAGTGTCGCACATCGCGCTGATTACCAGTATAATTTTCGAAACGAAGAGGTCTATTTTAAGAATTCTATACGTCTATCCCGATCTATGTCATTAAGTCTAAGCCACAAGTTTTTTCTGCTCGTCCTCTAAAGGTGAGTAGCATCTTCCTTAATCTTGGCCATCATTCGCTGGCCAATCTCACCATCAACCTTGCTAAACATAGCAACGACAGCCTCCCTCAAAGGAGCAGGCGTACCAGCCAAGCTTCCAACAACATTACCCACAAACTTCTCCTTCTCAGCATCATCAAAGACTCTCCTCCACAGATCCCTAGGCTGGACAAAGTCCTCATCGTCAACGGGGATCTCGTTCAGACCGAGCAGCGCGTTAGCAGCAATACGCTCGTGGTGTGTGATCTGAGTGATGGTCTGGGTGGTGACGCCGGGGCTGAGAGTGCTTCGGACGTAGTTGGGGTCGCCGCCGTAGTTCTTAGTGGTGGTGATGCCGTCGCGCACGAAGGGGGCGTAGACGGGCGCGATGGGGCGGTTGGGAGGGAGTTGGGCGTAGTTGGAGCCGAGGCGGTATCGCTGGGCGTCGGGGTAGGCGAACATGCGAGCCTGAAGCATGGGATCGGGTGTCATGGCGATACCAGGGACCAAGTTCGATGGCGAGAAGGCAGCTTGCTCAATCTCGGCGAAGTAGTTCTCAGGCTATGATCAATTAGCACTTGGCTCATCCTTGTCATCCAATAATAAACTTACGTTCTTGTTCAAGGTCATCTTTCCAACCTCAATCAACGGAAACTCCTTATGAGACCAAATCTTGGTAATGTCGAACAAAGCGCGACCAAAAGTCTCAGCCCTCTCAGGCTCCATGATCTGAACATACAATTTCCAGACAGGGTACTCGCCGCGAGCAATAGCATCCCAGAGATCCTCAGTATGGTAATCAGCATTAGCACCGGCCTTCTTCTCAGCCTCTTCAGCAGAGGCAAAGCTGGTGTGGCCAGTCTCGGGACGGAAGTGGAATTTGCAGTATCGGGGACGGCCAGAGCTGTCGATGAGCTTGAAGGTGTGAACGCCGAAGCCAGTGACGCGGCGGATGGAGTCGGGAAGACCGCGGCTGCCAAAGAGATGCATTAGGGTGTGGACACTCTCGGGTTGGTTGACGTGAAAGTCCCAGAACTAAGAGCATTAGATCGTGTAGTCGCAGCATCAGACGCGGGTAACTCACCATGGTAGCATCAGGTCGGTTGGTAGCGGGGTGTCGCTTGTGGCTTCGGTTCAAGGAAGGAAATCGCATGGGATCGCGGACAAAGAATACAGGCTAAACATGTCAGCACAATGGTCGCCATCAATCACAGGACCAATACCTACAACATGGTTCCCGACAATGTCGTAGTTTCCTTCCTCAGTAAAGAACTTGACAGAGAAACCTCGGACATCGCGTACAGTATCGGCGCTGCCCTTCTCACCACCAGTGGTACTGAGACGGAAGAGAACCTGGGTCTTCTTGCCAGCTGTGTCGAGGAACTTGGCGCAAGTCAATTGAGCGATCTCAGGGTTAGTGACCTCGAATTCTCCCCAGGCACCAGCAGCTTTGGCGTGAACGACTCTGCGATATATCTTAGTTGAGTCCGTTTAGTATCGAGATATCTAACGTACCGTTCAGGGATGCGCTCTCGGCTGAAATGGGCCAGAGTCTCAAGGAGAAGGGTATCACCAAGAGTTGTGAGACCGCCGCCGCCATAGACGGGGAGGGTAGTGCTCACTGAGGGGTCGCGAACAGGCTGACCTACACCAGTTAGCTGTGCCAGTAGATACTCGACTCTCAGACCTACCCTCGGTCAAAGTATACACAGGATTAGACATTTTGAAAGCTTGCAATTGAACGTAATGGAAAAGAACAATAGTTTCAATGACGAGAAAGAAACGAGGAAATTCCCCAGCCTTAAGATAAATTTTCCACTTCTCATTACGGCATTTTCAATGCCGAGCCCACTCCGACAGATAAGAAATGGATCTCATCTCTGCGGGCCTTTATTCCAAGATTTCGATAAGATAGAGGTTATCGCGAACAATCCCCGTGTAAGCCCAATCACAGCAGTTACTTTTATAAGCCGCAATCTTTGCCAGTGGATCGGTATACCTGGTAGTATTACTGCTTACGGCTAGTGCACTCCCTGCCGAAGAGCCGCTAAAACTGGACCCCGAGCGAAGATGTTCTAGAAATGGACACCGGAGCTGACTCGGCATCTTTGTCAGATTGTTTGTAACACGGGATATGTCCGGGTTTTGTGAGCTTCCAGTTTATGGCGCTTTGGGGCTTGACTCGGCATCTTTGTAAGGCTCTTTGTCACACGGGTTTTGTGCGGGATTTGTGAATTCTGCAGTTTTGTGGCGCTTTGGAGGTTTGACTGTGCCTCTAAAGTGCTGGAGTTTTCGTATGGGGGAATACGTCACTGGTTGAATACCGAGAGATCCGTATTGAAGCAAAGATCAATGCTGCAGCAGAATCGTCGGCATTGAGATGCCGCGAGACGCGTATGTCGGGAATGTCCATCTTCAAAATGGAGAAGTTGGTCAGTGACGACATTGCAGGATGAGATATATAAATATCACGGCTCACGATGGGTCTTGGTGTTTTGCAATCCAGCAATCACTCAGACTTCACTTACAAACATCTCAACTACTGCAAACCTCTACTTCTTCAATAGACCCATCTCATCAACCCCCCCACTCTTACAACACCCTCAACACCCTCAACACCTTAGTTCAACAAAATGGCATTCGTCGCAAACGGAAATGAGTACGACTTCATCATCATCGGCGGCGGCACTGCAGGAAACACTGTAGCAGGCCGTCTCGCCGAAAGCCCCAACATCCGCATCCTCATCATCGAAGCCGGCATCCCCAACCCCCACCAAATCCCCGAAATCACCACTCCCTCCAAGGCCTTCAACCTACGCGGCAGCAAGCACGACTGGGCCTACAAGTCCACCATGATCAAGCGCGACGACTACGAGCGCATCGAGAAGCCCAACACGCGCGGAAAAGTCCTCGGCGGTTCGTCCTGCGCCAACTACTTTACCTGGATCCCCGGCTCCAAGCCTACGTTTGACGACTGGGAGGCTTTTGGCGGGGAGGAGTGGAACTGGGATGGTTGTGTGGAGTATCTTCGCAAGTGTGCGACTTATCATGATGAGGAGGGGCTTTATCCCGCTGAGCTGGGGAAGATTGGCACGGGAGGGCCTATTCAGATTGCGCATGCTGATCTTGTTCCTGAGATGCAGCCTTGGCGAGATGCTTTGACTGAAGCTTGGGTTTCCAAGGGTGAAGTTCTTACGGAGAATATTTACGATGGTGAGATGAGGGGTCTTACGCATTGTGTTGATACGATCCATGGGGGTCAGCGACAGGGAAGTTTCTTGTATCTCAAGAACAAGCCTAATGTCAACATCCTCTATGGCGTCCAGTCCAAGGAGCTGATCATTGATCCCCGCACCAACACTTGTCTTGGTGTGACCGTCATCAACCCTGATACCAAGGGAGAACTTAGTGTCTTCGCCAGCAAGGAAGTCATTCTGTCTCAAGGTGTTTTCGAAACCCCCAAGCTTCTGATGCTTTCCGGTGTCGGTCCCGCCCAGGAACTCAAGAAGAACGACATCAACGTCAAGCTCGACTCTCCTCACGTTGGCCAGCATCTTCTTGATCATCCTATCGTTCCCTTCGTTCTCCAAGTCAAGGACGGCTTCGGTCTGGAGGACTACATCCTTCGAGACGGTGCCGCCAATAGCGCTGCTATTGCTCAGTACAAGCGCGACAAGACCGGCCCTGTCAGCTCTGGTCTCCTCGAACTCGTCGGCTTTCCTCGTATCGATGAACGTCTTGAACAGCACCAGTCCTACCGTGAAGCCAAGGCTGCCAACGGTGGTCTCGATCCCTTTGGTCCCAAGGGCCAACCTCACTTTGAACTCGATTTCGTTGGCATGTTCAGCACTGCTTTCCAATGGCACTACCCCGTTCCCGAGAAGGGTAACTACATGACAGTTATTGTTGATCTTCTCCGTCCACTTTCTGAAGGTCAGGTTACTCTCAACAGCAACGATCCTCTTGTTCAGCCCAACATCAACCTCAACTTCTTCGGCAATGATCTTGATATCCTTGCTATGCGCGAGGGTGTTCGCTGGACTTACGATGTTCTTACCACTGGTAAGGGTTTCAAGGATATTGTGCTTGGCGAATATCCCTGGAGAATGCCTCTGGAGTCTGATGAGGAGATGAAGAGGGCTGTCCTTGACCGCAGCCAGACTGGTTTCCGTAAGTCGAATGTAGCAGCATATGAAGATTGTGTATTAACATGAGTCACAGACCCCTGCGGCACTGCACGCCTGTCTAAGAACATCAAGCAGGGTGTTGTTGACTCTCGCCTCCGCGTTCACGGAATCAAGAACCTCCGCATTGCTGATGCCTCCGTCATCCCTGTTATTCCTGACTGCCGCATCCAGAACTCTGTCTACATGATTGGAGAGAAGGTGAGATCTTTTCAACCCATTTCTGGTGACTTCACTAACATGCTTTCTAGGGTGCCGACATGATCAAGGCTGACCATCCTGAAATCTTTGGTCAGGAAGCTCCTACCAGGGCGAATCCATTCACTAGCCGCCTATAAATAGATACAGAAGCTTGATTAGAGGCACTTGGATTAGAATTTAATCGCGTTTAGAGATAGCATATAGACTTGGATGCTTTTGTAATAGATCTTTTTATTTTATTCTTCCGCTATCCATCTTAACCTTTCATGTAGGAATGCTAACAGTCAGTCAGCTCAGCTGTATGAACGGACCGTAATTCATCCACCAATCATAGCTCCTCGGCCCGTGACTCACTCTACAATTGCATCATCTCATTCGTCCGTCAGCATCATTCAATGATGGCTAAATGATGTTCTTTAGATGAGTTGATAGACCTGGCAGCTCATTATTGTATCGCGCGTCTTCACTTGAAGCTCTCTTGATTATTTTAAATCTACCAAAAGCTACTAAGAAGAATGGCATCGACAGCTCCGATCAAAGTCTTACTGCTTACCAAAACTTGCGGCTATCGTCATGACTGCATTCCCACCATGATCTCGGCCTTCAACTCACTGCCATTCTCCGTGAGCGCAACAGAAGATTCTAGAGAACTGTTCTCTCTTTCAGACTACGACGTCGTTGCTCTCGGACACAACACCGGCGATTATTTAACTGAAGAGGGAGTCACCTCTTTGCTAAACTTCGTCGAGAATGGTGGTGGTGTTGTAGGCATTCATGCTGCTACATCTGGCTTGAAGACAAACGCTCGGTATACCAAGATATTAGGCGAAGTGTTCAACGGTCACCCGCCGCCACAATGGATGACTCTTGCGGTGGAAACTCCCGAGCACTTCATCAACGGGCATGAGTTTCTTCCTGGTCCAGACTCTGCACCAGAAGAAGCTCCTGCTTGCCCCGTCAAGACAGAGATTCTTCCAACGAGGCAGTTCCCATGGTTTGACGAGGTGTATACCTTCAGATCTCACCCACGTATTGAAGGTCGCACTATCTTACTTTCAGTGCAAGAGGGCAACGAGGAGGGCGCTGAATCTGCTGGCTTTCCTCTGTCGTGGACTCAGACGGTGGGAAAGGGAAGAGTGTACTACACTGCTCTGGGCCATTTCGATGAAGCGTATAAAGATACTTGGTTCATGGAAAGCTTACGCCGAGCTGTGCTGTGGACTGCGAAGAAGGATTGAGGGTATGCTTTGTGAATGCACACGTTGGTATACAGGCCATTGGGGTGACAGGGCGGATAGAGGCGAACTAGACACTGCAACAGTCTCCTTTGACAGTGTTATCCGTTCGGAATAAAGCTGTTCTCGAGCAAATACCGCGCGCTGTACAAATCCTTGTAAATTCGAGAGTCGGGTTGACCATGGCGGATGTATGCTGGCCATGTATGGATCTTCGATTTCTTTCGAGACTGATCAAGACTTCGTCCATGACTGTCGTCAAAATTTAGTTTCGAGGCAGCCTGGTCTCCACCAAGTCGGAGCAATTTTTTCTCCCCCTACATACTATACACAAGGTGAGTTGTTTTCGGCCAAGCTGCACCGCCAAGATGTACTCGCAATGCATCGCCAAGGCAGAGACCTGCGGTCGGAAGGTTCATTCCCTGCAAGTCCATTGATCTTCGCAACTCCTGCATCAAAAATAAACTCTATCGCTTCTCGCGGTGTCGTATTGCGGAGTTTCTCCAACGTCGGCTTACCACTTTCAACTGCCTCCAAGCCAGCCAAGAAAGATAAGCAACAAGACCAACAGCGGGAACTGCAAGATTGTGGATCAAGCGGGACGGAACAAGTCTTGGCCCGAGGGCACGTTGCTTGATACCCAGTTTATATCTGGACTCAGCTATTGTCGAAGGAGTCTTTCCTGTTGGCTTCTTGGCGGTTTGGTTCGACTGAGTCAATGATGTCTCAAGACGCGGTCCAATCATGAAGTTTGACTCTGCACGCGTGAACGAGGAGGATTTCCTAATGGGGAAATGAGGCACGTTGATCTTGGGAAAAGACAAGATCAACAGTATAAGTTGTTTTCAAAGGTCGATAAACGCGCATAAGTCAATTTGTTGAACAGGGTATTTGATGTTTAATTGTTAAGCTTATCTTGGGATGTGCAGTGAATGCTGAGTTGTCGGGATCGTAATGTGACGAGAGATCAAGACCCTGTTGTTAGAACCAGCTAGCTCTGATTCCGGCACGCGTCTCAACGCGTATAACATAGCGCGTCTTACCCAAATATGAAAGAAAACTAGCCTATGGCAACGTTAAACTCACAACATGCTCCAGGTTTTCTCCGTCTCTCGCTTGCGAACACGGGGAATTCTCAGCTTACAATAATATAACCTCCGCTCTTAACTCCAGCTAACAGTGACAATCATCCCGCACGCATAATCACGCCAAGCAATGGCTATACAGCTATAGTAATATGTCCTTTGCAGACCACTTTTCATCACAAAAAACACTGGGGAAAAGTGAAGATCAAAAAGCCAAGATATCCACGGAAGACCCAATTTGTATAACCGATGAGGGTCCAGTAGATAACTCGTGATGACAATCGCTCTGGGCATTACTGGGATGAGGCATGAGATCAGCGTGCTTATTGTTGAGTTAATTTCACTCTATTTTGTGCTATGAGCGGTATATGGTCTTTTACTCTGCTGTGATTCGATCCTGGAATGTTTTGTGACATGTACAGTCTCACATTCAGCTCCTTGCAGAAACACTGAGAACTCAACGATCGCCACGGCACTTCCAGAATCAAGCCAGTAAAAGTTAAAAATCTTCTAGAATTTTTCTTTCCTTCCAGATAGGCAGTGGCAATAGCCTCACAAGGCGATTCAATCTTGAACAACAATAATCTGCGTCCTACCCGATACCATCTTCGCCACGAGTGACGGAATAGCCGCCCGAGGACATTTATGACGTTGCCGTGAGAACTAATTCTTATCCAGAGCCTTACCCACTAAAACCCCACACACCTCGGCACTATTCCCCAATTATTCTCGGCGCGGGTTGAGAAATCACGACAGCACAAAACTTGGAGAAAAGGGGAGACTGGGTGATATGATCTTACTCCGTATGGAGACTCGTTATGGTTATTGTCGGGTTGTTTTATTTTATCTGGAGTAGATATCACTCCGCAACATCTTACTCCGTGCTTCATTCATTTCGGTTATGTTATGTTGCGACGTGACGATTATATCTTGACGATCCCTTAGTGATGGCCAACTCTATCTGTAAACAGAAACAATCTTTCCTCAAAACATATTAATGCGGTGTACAAAAGCGTCCTCGTCATTTCTCCAACTCGTATGAGGGATTGATCTAGTCATGTAATGGTACACAACACGTACAGGGATAAAGAGCCGAGGGATGGAGCTTCTTGATTCAAGGGTCCTTGTCTCTATTAGGAAATTGTGAAGATCACCAACGCCTATGACGTATCTCCTCCGCCAACGTCATTTTACCCATATTTAAAAATTTTCAACATTATCACCAACCCGATAACTTCTCATTGAATTTGTTTAGTAGACCCAGTGTTTCTTTTCCCTTTTTACGTCAGCGGGGCCCCTGAGTTAGCGTACCTCCCGCCAAGTGACGTTATTCGCGATGAAAAGTTACTAGCTAAAATCTCTTCGGTTGGAGGCGACCCCTTCACATGTGGTTTATCTAAGGTTATCAGTTAAGGGACCAGAAATTTTTCTCCTCATCGTACTCCAAGTTTTTACACCGTGCCAAGTTTTTGGGGCCCGAGTCATTTCTCGGCTTATCAAGTTACATTTCTTCTCCACTTGTATACTGTGACAATGAACTGAGAAAAAAAACATTGGGGAACTGTGGGTGAAGAGATCCACGTAGAGCTCCAGAGTTTACTTGGCACTGGTGTTGCTGATTGTCCTTATAAAGGATTGTGAATCTCCCTTGAGTTTGAACTGTTTGTTTATCCAACATCAAAAGAGCTGGTCTTTTTAAGAAATCAGTCATCATGGTTCACGTCGATAACGAGCATGGTGTGCCGCACTACTGGGGCAAGACCGGTAAGGGTCTTCAAAAGCTCATCACTATAGTCGCTACCACAGACTTTCTTCTCTTCGGTTATGGTATGTTTACCTAGGTATCTGTGCTTTTGAGCAAAGACTGACGGTTGTGTTTCATGTAGATCAAGGTGTCATGTCCGGTATCATCTCAGCTCCCGCTTTCACAGACGATTTCCCCCAGGTTCTTGATGAGACATACGAAGGCTTCGTCGTCTCCATCTACGCTGTCGGCTGCTTCCTCGGTGCTCTCTTCATCCTCAACTTTGGTGACCGTCTCGGTCGTCGCAAGTCCATCTTCCTCGGTGCTATTGTTATGATCATTGGTGTCATCATCCAGATTGCTGCTGTTCCTCCTGGCGGTGGTGCTACGGCGCAGTTCATCATTGGAAGATGTATTACCGGTATTGGAAATGGAAGTAAGTTGCAACCTCACTCTCTGGTTCGAGGACATTGATGCTAACGTCTCAGTCAACACATCGACTATCCCTACTTACCAGGCCGAGTGCAGTGAGTCTCACAACCGAGGCAAGCTCATCTGTATCGAAGGCGGCAACGTCGCCATCGGAACGTTGATCGCCTACTGGATCGACTATGGCTGTACCTACGGTCCCGCCCCCTTCGTCTGGCGATTCCCTATCGCTTTCCAGGTCGTCTTTGCTACTATCGTCCTCGTCATGATGATGAAGCTTCCCGAGTCACCTCGCTGGCTCCTCACGCATGGTCGTCGCGAAGAAGCCATGACAATTCTAGCAGGCCTCAACGGTCAGGCCCGCGATTCTGCTGATGTCACCACTCAGATGGCTACCATTGAGAAGGCCATCGCTGCTGCCGGTCACAAGGGCGGCAAGACTCCCTTCTCTGCTCTCTTCACTGGCGGCAAGACTCAGCACTTCCGACGTCTCATTCTCGGTGCCTCTTCTCAGATGATGCAGCAGCTCTCCGGCTGCAACGCCGTCATCTACTACTTCCCGATTCTCTTCCAGAAGTCCATCGGTACCGATCACAACCTGGCTCTCCTTCTCGGTGGTGTCAACATGATCATTTACTCCATCTTCGCTACAACCTCTTGGTTCGCTGTTGAGCGCGTCGGTCGCCGCAAGCTCTTCCTCATTGGAACTGTCGGCCAGTGTTTGTCCATGATCCTCTCCTTCGGCGCTCTCATCCCCGGTACTGCCTCTGCTTCCAAGGGTGCTGCTGTCGGTCTCTTCACTTACATCGCCTTCTTCGGTGCCACCTGGCTGCCCCTCCCTTGGCTCTACCCCGCTGAGATCAACCCTCTCAAGACCCGCGCGAAGGCTAACGCCACCTCCACGGTCTCCAACTGGCTCTGGAACTTCTTCATCGTCATGATCACCCCCGTCATGATTCATGGCACTGGCACCAACGGCTGGGGCACCTACGCCTTCTTCGCTGCCATGAACGCCTGCTTCTTCCCCATCATCTACTTCTTCTACCCCGAGACTTCTGGTCGTTCTCTCGAGGAGATTGATCTTATCTTCGCCAAGGGCTACACTGAGAAGATGAGCTACGTGACTGCTGCTGAGCAGCTTCCCCGCATGGAGGACCACGAGGTTCACGAGAAGGCTCGCGAGTATGGCTTCGGCAGTGATGATGACGTCAAGGTGTCTCACTCCGAGTCGGAGCGTGAGAACGGTGTCATGACTGACGCTGTCTAACGTCGGACAGGCATTCGACATTCTGTTCTAGCTTGCTGGAACCAAACTTTTGCTTATTATCATGATTTGACGCATCTATAGAAGCTACGATTGTAGCTATGACCTTTTAGATACTCCCATGACTCTAGTAGTCTAGCATGAATACACATTTTATAGAGATTACCACCATTTGGCATTTGTGATAGTTTACCTGAAAAATAATTGTGAGAATTATTTGGTCCAAACTCGCAGACGGCCAAGCCATTGCATCACTGTCAGTTTGTGCAGATCATCGGAAACTCACGCGTTGTATCAGCGCCTAATGCTGCAGGATGCAGTGACCGGACCAAAATTCGGCGAAATAGCCCATTGGCTGTTCGGAGACTTTCATCATCCAGCAGGGTCCCTGGTGGAGCTTCGGTGTCGATCTATAAGATAAGACTCCCTCGAGATTAGCAAACAACCATGGAGGTAGTATGTTAACGGCGTATGAGGGATATTTGTTAGCAGATAACCGCTGGGGAGGAAAGAAAACTCGGGACCTCGATCCTGAGTAACAAAAAGGTTTAGTTAGCTTATTATGAGTTTAGGATAACCTTTCTAAGTTTATTTTGATACCTGGTATCAATGTCTGATATTTTCTTGCTCCCCGAGAGCTAATCCGTAATAACCATCGCTTCCATTCTATCTACACATCTATCCAACGAGCCATCCATGTCTGCGTAACCTGCTTCGCCTCATCAACGAGCCCCAAGTCCAACAGCAACTGCACACTGCCCCTCACCGCACTCTCAAGCGCACTAAAAATCCAAGTATGCGTAAAAGTGGCCGCCTCTCCAATAAAAACAGTATTGAACTCCGTCTGGTAAAATGCAGGGAGATACAAGTGCTGCTGTCCAAAGATCTGCATAGTAAAAGCACCAGCATGATGTTCCTCTTGCTCCCAGCACTGCCGCGCCCAGTGTCCAGTCCAGTTATCTTCGACTACATCGCCGTGGACTTCGATGAGTGCGTTTTTTATGTAGGCTAGATGTTCCTCTTCTGACATGGCGCATGCGACTGTTGCTTCGTAGTCGGAGAGATAAGATGCCAGCATTGTTCCAGGACCTGTAGAGTTGATGTGCCATGAAGGATAACAGACCTGGCCTAGTTGAGGGCTGGTGAGACGAGTACAACCGCCAAAGATAGGCTGATCAAGATGTTCCCAGAAGCGCGTCTTGAACTGAACAGCAACCTTGCAAGCGTTGGCATATAATGTCCGATCGATTGCACGCTTGAGAAGACTTGAGTATCGCGGCATCTTCCAAAACTTCATCAAGTTGAGCGGAACACTGTTGAGAACATAATCAAAGTTCTCAACATTATTCGGTGTACTGAAAGGTTCAGAGCCAGTAGGTTTCCAAGACACAGAAAGAGTTTTGTTCTTGTTATAGTGCAGACCGTTGACTTTGGCGTTGTATCGAACTCTGTCTTTGACGTGCGGCTCAAAAGCAGCGGGTAATCGGCTGAGACCACCTTTAATAGTGACCCATTTACTAGCGAGGAAGTAAACGGTTTCGTACTCCCACATAGGCCAATAGATATGCGAGGGCGAGACTTCATCAGTTATGTTCAGGTCTGCCTTGATCACGTCTCGAAGGTAAGAGACCTCAGAGTAATCGAATGCTCCATCTTCTTTGGCTTGTTTATACGCTTTAAAGATATTGGACGCATACATACGAACACGCTTTGGAGTGAGTCCTTTGAAGTCATCCAAAGCCTCGATTGCTTCCTCAGCAGCTGTCTCATTATGGTAGACAGCAGGGTTGTAATATGCTGGATCATTCGCCACTTCAGCCTTGGTAGGCCATGTACCATCTGGGCGTCGGAAAGGTGTGTCGACAGGTGTATTTGGAGAACTTTGGATCCAATCCCAGAACTCAACTTGGAGTGATTTGTTGCCTGAGTTCATTCCATTGAGAACATCAGCTAGCTGGAAGATCATTCTTTGATCCATGAAAGGGAATGTCTCGTTAGTCTCCGAGTCGGTGAGTTCGTAAGGGAATCTCATGGGTCCAAGTTCATGGTATTGGCCGTCTTCTGGTGAGGTACCATTCAAGTAAACAGTTCTGACACGCCCTCCAATTCGCTCGGAGGACTCGAGTATCTTCCAGTTGTGGATTCCAACAGAGTCCAGAATGACCTTGAGAACAGGGAGTTAGCTTCGTATTTGGGGCCAGGGCGGCCAGCATTTACCGAGGACAAAAGACCAGACATGCCTCCACCCAAGATGCCAAAAGTCTTGTTCTTTATAGCCGCAACAAAAACATCATCAGGCTGTTTCTGCTTGAGATATGCAACGCCATCGAACCACAGGCTATCATCACCAGCCACGTCCGCGAAAGACTTCTTCTTTTCGCCTCGACGTGCAAGGCGCTTGACAACGTCGAGCTCATCAGACTGCCTGACAAGCTCTCCATCCAAGAAAGCACTGAGACAACCACCAGAGATATCCTCCGATGTCAGCCATACAAACCGCGTGGGCCGTTTGTCCTGGTGATCAAGATGGCGCTTTGCCAGAGGATGCTGGCCAACATGCGTCGACCCGATGTGATGCACAGTCTCTGAGATAATTGCCTCATCACCGCATGCGCCATAACTCAAAGTTAAGTGCCCGTCGACATCGCCGCTATATTCTACAACAACGTTTTGTGCACTGCCGGGGCTGACTTTTGAGGGAGATATGAACTTGACAGAAGGGGAGTTGAGGGGTGCCGCTTCAGCAAGTAATCCCAAGCTACTCGCTAAGGGCCATAGAAAAGCAGAACCTCTCATTTTTAATGTAGAAAGAGGTAAATTTGCAAAATGGCGGTAAAACCCACGGTTACAGGGACATGACCATGTTTAAATGGCTTCACAGCTGCTATTCTTGTCTTAGGACCCGGATCCATTAATTGAGCCCGACTCCCTGTCGGTGTGATTCTTACCGACCATGCTTGGTAATACTGCAAAGAAATCGCTCAGGATGCTATCGTGACCGACTCGCTGCCAAGCAACTGTTTAACTGCATTTATACCATTTCTCTGGATAAACGTTAATTAGAGCTGGAAGAATAAACAAGCTTATTGTTAGCGCAATGCATGTTCTTCGTGGTCTTGAGATAAGAGATACGCTGTTGAGATGGGTAGCTAGAATAGGAAAGGATATTCCCGAACTCGGCCGCTTATCAATTCGGTGCACTACTCCGATTCGTTTGAGAAAGATCTTTGGACAGGGGTACGCTGATGATAAGGGTTTTGTCTCCCAGTTTCGGAGCATCAACCTTGATGGTTACCAAGGGCAGAATCACAGTGGATGGTAATGAAAACTTGACTAGTCCAGGAGCTTGCGGGTTAGACTGCCTATTACGCTGAGACAACCGATTGGAATCATAAGACTGTCATATACTAAGCTCTATAGGTATAGTTCAAAATCCAATCATCACTCACAACACCACTGAGTAAAATACATTTCACTTAGATCACACCTTCACGCCCTTGTTTGACATACTGGCATCTCCACTAGACATACCAGTCTCTGCTTTGGTAGCCTCCTCACCCTCAGTTGTCCCTCGAAGGACATTGGGAGCATACGGCTGCTTCGAGTCATCACGACGCTCGGGGACAATAAACACGTTGAACCACCTGGGAAAGATAAAACCAATCACACACCAGACAAGTAACAAATGCGCAACGATGAAGCCAAGGATGTATAGAGGATCATTCTTGACTTCCTCGAAGCTGGGGTAGGCCAAGCTGAAAATGATAGCCAGGATCGGTCCCGAGACGTATCGTAGCATTGGCGCCCAGAGAAATGGGAGGGACCAGTTTTTACCATTGCCGATGACTGAGTTGAGATCGTGTCTTAGCTGGTTGCCCTATAGCACGCACACATATTAATTGGTTTCTTCAGAGCGGATTAGACAAACTTACGGAGTAAAAGGCAATGTAGTAAAAGACGGAGTTCACCTTGTTCTTGGATAGTAATCGCGGTGCACCGTGTGCATCTGGTGTTTTTGCAAGGAACAATGAAGCAGCAAGGCAGATAAAGTAGAGCCCGAAGCCAGCAATGGCACCAGCCCATGGAGTTGCAGTGTGACCAACAATGATACCCAGTAACTGACCACCCAGAAAACCAACATTGTACAAGGCAAATGAAGGCATTCCAACCTGGCCAACAACATCCTCAAATCGATATAGAGTAGTCGCACCAACACATTCCGCCCAGACGACGAAAACGAGGCCAATGTTATTGATCCATCGGTCAATTCCATCCATAAAGAAGTAACCAAACTCTGTGCAGTGAGGAAGCGAAAGAAGGAAGCAAATCGTGACCATGGTGGTAGCAACCCAAGGACGACTCCAGTTTCTGGCAAATGGGGAATCGAGGATCAACGTCATGACTGCATCCAACATAGCAAAGGACGAGCTGATACCAAGCAGCATAATGGTGAAGAAGAAAATGACGGAAAAGAAGCCCGAAGCAGGCATCTCGACAAAGGCCTCGGGATACGTCATAAACCCAAGTCCATAGCTTCCAATCTCGCCGGTTTCTTCAGGACGCATGCCGAGATATCCAACGATACCGAAGACTGCAAAGGCACACAGGGCTTCGAAAGAAGAATTGAAGAGAACGATGATAACGGCGTCTTGAGCTGCATTGGCGAATTTGCGGTTATATGAGGCATAGGCTGTATAGTATCCGAACCCGACGCCGGTCGAAAAGAAGACTTGACCAACAGCATCGCGCCAGATTTTGGTCTCGGCAAGCTTTGAGCTGTGCCAACTGGCGAAATAGAGCTTGATGCCCTCGCTGGCATTGGGGAGCGATACACCACGTCCAATAAGGATGATGGCCATAATGACCGGCAGACCCATGGTGAAGTAGACGACGCGTCCGGTGAGGCCGACTCCCCGAAACATGCAGAGCCAGACGATAAACCAAGTAAAAGCGTTCCAGCCGACAAGACGGCCGTTGAGGGAGACACCAGGGTATACAACCCACTGACCAGACGTATCAGGGTCAACAGCACCAACAGCCTCATACATGAACCAATTCTCCGTATCACCCGCCCAAGGCAAGTTATTCGTAAAAGACTTCTGGAAATAAACCATAGCCCACGCAAGAATCGGCACGAAGTAGATGACGACGACGAAACCGACGTAGTTCAGCGAAAAGCCAATTCCTTTCATCCGTCGACTGATAGAGTTGTACGCCACCACTGTTCCACCGCGGTAAGCATTCCCTGCGGCTATTTCGAGAGCCATGGCGGGAATGGCGAGGAGGAACACAGCCATTAGGTATGGCACGAACCATTGTAGGCCGTGGTTGTTGTATACTTGCGATGGATAACGTAGCATGTTTCCCATTCCTACTGCTCCGCCGCACGAGGCGAGGAGGTAGGCTGCTCGTGAGGGCCATTGATCACGACCGTCTTCTGCTTGTTGAGGAGGCGGGGCAATCAAGTTTCCAATCTTGCGTAGGACATTCATCGTCAGAGAAGATTATAGACAGTAAAATTATGATAAGAAGAGGGGGTGGACCTGGATTGAAGCGGCGATCTTGGGGATCTCAGCTGGTCATTTAAACAATCGCAGAGATCTTGGTCGCATGCTCACAAGAATATGCCCAAAATAAACGCGTCGGCCCAGAAACTTCTCACCAATCGCTATCCATTGACCTTCTTATTGATGTGGCTGTGGCTGGGAGGACAACGTCATGATTGGGGTACAAGGAACTCGGCGTGTCTTGGAGGGCTCGGCGTACGACATATTCTTGCGGGGTCGACTTGGCACGCTGAGAAACAAGAGGGAAGAGTGAGATCTTGTTATCAGCTGGTCCAAAGCTCCAGCCAGTGATTACAAGGGATACGACGTCAATTGGGGCTCACCCACATAGCATGCGATCGCTATCTCGGTGCATCATGTGAGTACCAGGATTGTCTATCAATATTGATATTGCCGACATAAGTACTAGACTACTTGGAACAGATAGTTCAAGTCAGCTTTGCCTAAATTGATTACTCAATATTATTGCTAAATGATAGTGATGACTATTGGCTACCTGCTATTAGTATCCATGAACCTCGAGAGACTGGTGATATGCTTGCAAATGGAACGAGCCTGGCTTGAAATCAGGGGTTTGGCAAAATACTAAGCCTATGGGTATGATCGGCAAGCCTAGTAATTTTCGCCAGGGAAGTCATTTTTACTGTTTCTTTATATAAAATAGCATAATTCTCGACAAAGGCCTCGGGATACGCCATGAAGCCGAGTACTTATCATTATTGCTATATGGACAATGAACACCACTGACTACACAACATGGAGAAGTGAGAGCATTATGACAGTGGTAGTATGATGTAGGTTGAGAGGTTTGGCGTAAAGCGAAGCCGATATTACTTCAAAAGAACAAAGTGCGTAGTATCAGGCATCAACTACTCATACAGGTAGCGAATCCTGAAAATGCATCATGCGGGGAGAACTTGCATGAAACTCCTCAATCTCATTGGTTACCTCGTCGATTTTCAACCCCCTGGCATTGCAGCTGAAGTTGGCTTACTCACCTAAGCCTCACCATGCATACCCCGCCGTAAGCAGGAGAATAAAGAAACAACGCGTTTAACATCAGAGCATAAGTGCTCTTTTAATTTCTAACTCCTGTGATAAGAGCAGAAAGACACCATGGAGCCAGTTGGGCTGGCAGTCGGCCTTGTCGGCCTCTTCAGCACCTGTATGGACGTTATGCAGCGGGTTGACTCATACAGAACAGCTGGTCGCGACTCCCGACAGCTTGACGCTCAGCTCAATGCGACCATGCATCTGTTCGAACGATGGGGTGACGGTGTCGGAATCAGTAAGGGCAAGCTCTCGGATAACCATCACCCAGATCTTGACAACCCGCGCACATTTGCTGTGGTTCAGGGTCTGCTGAACAGCATCAAGGACTTCTCGGCGACGTCGAATGAACCCTCGAGCCCCAAGGCCCTTCAGAAGACTCCATCATTTCCAATATCGGGAGATCTATCGTCGCATGGATCTAAAATCTCAAAGTGGCAGAAGACAACGTGGGCGCTGCGCGGAAAGCTAAAGCAGACAAGCCATGTCCAGGCCCTTGCAAGTCTAGTATCGGATCTTTATAGCGTGGTTGCGCCTGATAATACGGGCTCGAAAGCCTTGACACGAACTCCAAGCTTTAGAGACTTATCAATCAGCACAACCCCGCAGCCATATGCTGAAGAGATTCGAGAGCTACTACAAAAGATTGAGGAGGAGATGGAAGGTAAATGCCTCACTTGCCAAGACCGATTGATCACGCTGACACTGGTAGCTGAGAAAATACGAGACTTACACGCGTGGCTTGGTGCACCGAAGCCAAACGATGTGTTCAGCGACTCAAACGATAAGCGTGTTGGAGAAACGTGTGAGTGGATTCTCCGTCGAGATGAGTTCCTAGAGTGGCAGAAACCTTCTCCCCCAAGCCAAGTACTCTGGATTAAAGGTCCAGCGGGATTTGGGAAAACAGTCCTCTGCGCCAAGATCGTCCAAGAATTGGAGAGGATAGCACAAGGACCGGTCGCCCACTTCTTCTTATCCTCAAGGTATGAGGGCCGCGATGATCCTTTCTCGACAATACGGGCGTGGTTGACCATGTTGATGCAACGGAACTCGACTGCTCGGGAAATTGTGTCAAGAGTGCGGCTGTCACAACATGAACCACTTGCAACTCAAGCGACTATTTTACGAGTTTTCCGCGAAGTCATCGTGGGAGTTTCAGACTGCATTCTTGTCCTGGATGGCTTAGATGAATGCACAGCAATGACTAGTAGAGACACAAAGTCCGTCCCCCATTTTCTCCAGGAATTACGAATAGCTATTACCAGCACTACAACCAAGCTACTCATCTCAAGCCGTGGCGATGCTCTCATTCAGCAAGGTCTTTCAGAGTTCACTGGATGCAGCGAATATAACATCATCCCAGACGACGTTGGGCCAGACCTAATGGCATACTCATCTGAGCTTGTCAAAGCAAAGTTACCAAACAAGGACGAGTCAACACGAGCCTCTCTTGCCCAAAAGATGAAAAACAGAAGCGAGGGTCAGTTCCAGTGGGTCAAACTTCAAGAAGGATCTCTGAGAAAGGGACGGAGCAGAAAGCAACTTGAACGAGAGATTGACGAGACTCCATCGGGACTGGACAGCCTCTACGACCGAGAATGGAACAGAATCAACGCAATGGGAGAGTCTGATAAAGGAAGGGCTCTGTCGCTACTACGATGGACTGCGTTTGCACTCAGGCCTCTGACAGTGTATGAGATTACGCAAGCCGTCCTCATAACAGATGACATGGACGAGTTCCCTTTGGAAGAGATGCCAGACTGTGTCGATCAGGACTACGTCGACAGTATGATCTTAGAGCTTTGTGGGTCACTGATTGAAGTCCGGCGTGTCTCATCGCCTGACAGTACAGAAAGCCCCGAACGTATCCATGAATCAGATGAGGATTCTATTGGCTTACAAGAGGTTCACTTGTCACACTTCTCTGTTAAAGAATACCTCCTCCTCAAGACCTTTCCTGGCACTAATGCGCTGCTCTCAAATGAGAAACTCCGCATCACCAACGAAGATTTCCACAATACTGCTCTCACAAAACATTGCTTTCGTTTAATAAACTCGCGTGGAGCTTTTAAAAGCTCAAAGATGAATGAAAATGAAAGAGAAGAAAAGCACTTCGTTTTCTACGCCGTGGACTACGGGTTTGAGCACTGCCGAGAAGTCAAGGCTATTGACCTGGAGTTACAACAGGCAATCATTGCTCTACTCGATAGTCGAAACGAGAATTGGTCCTATGTGAAAGAGTTCGTGGAGACCAGGATCTTCGGTGATGATCCTGATGTTCAGGACAGTTCAATAAGCCCATTTGTCCTTGCAATCTGCGCTGGACTGACAGACGTTGTGGCGCACCTCATACGAGATGAGAGCCCAGAAATTAATGATCGATCATTTGGCCATTGCACTCCGCTGTTCTGGGGTTGCTTTGTCGAAAGTAAGGATATTGTTGAATTACTCGTCGACAATGGTGCAGACATCAATGCAAGATGCCACCAAGGCGTAATACCACTGCACGTCAGTGCGCACTACGGGAATAATGAAATTATCGAATTTCTCTTGTCGAAAGGTGCAGATGTCTCGGTTGTGGACGATGAGAGCCAAACACCCCTTAACCTGGCTTCGATGAGTGGCAATGCAGAGGTGGCTCGGCTGCTTATCGACAGCGGAGCCGATATATCACACGAAACATCAGATGGCTTCACACCCCTCTCGATGGCGTCTAGCAGAGGAAATGTTGAACTTGCCAAGCTTCTTATCAAAAGGGGTGCGGATGTCAATCAAGTGGTGGAAAACGGCCACCCTCCGCTTTTGCTGGCCGTGTGGTACGACCACACAAAACTTGCCGAGTTACTTATAGAAGAAGGTGCAGAAATCAGCGAGACTCGACTGAAGGGCCACATGTTCTCATTACTTGCTGTGGCGGCTGGTAATGGACACCCCAACACAGCGAAAGCTCTGATCAGCAAAGGCTGTGATCCGGCTGAGGCCCAGCCATTACTTCTAGCTACCTCGTATGGTAGCTATAGTGGATTCTCAAGCGATTCTGACGCCACATCGCCTGACTTTTCTCGCTCAGGCTATCACCAGGTACTGGAACTGCTTCTCCAAAGCGGCGCTGATGTGAACACCAGCGATTTGGGCGGCTATACGCCGCTCCATATGGCCTCACTCTACGGCTTTATCGATATGGTGGAGATTCTAATACAGAAGGGTGCTGACTTAAATTCCAAAACAGTTGCTGGAGAGACACCACTTCATTCTTCCTCCGCGATGGGGCATTTGCGAGTAACGCGGGTTCTTATCCAACACGGAGCTAATGTGGCCTCGAAAGACAATTCTGGTCGTAATCCTTTACATCATGCCTGTAGGTCAGGAAGTCTTGGGGTTGTCAGCCTTATTATATGTTCATCTCAAACGCAAACGCTTGATGAGGCTGACTACTGGGGCTCGACACCTTTATCCTTTGCAGCAAGATTTGGTGGCGTTGGCATTATCAGGGCCTTCATTGATGCAGGCGCTGTAGAGGCCGAATCTAGCGATAAGTTCGGCAGGACGACGGTATGGTGGGCGACAAGCCGCAGTCACGATGCAGCTGCGAAACTACTAGCTGGAATAGATGGCTCTCGAGACCAGGGAACTTACGCAGACGAGGGAGAGGCTGAACAGGGGCTAGAGACGGGAACCTACTGCGATATATGCTGGCTAGCTGTCTCTGACCAAACTCATGCACGCTGTGTAATTTGTAATGGTGGGGACTTTGATGTATGTTCAGCTTGTTTGAGTCTTGGTGGGCATTGCTTTGATGAGGCACACGAGTTGGTTCCATTTCCGGTAAAACAGGAAGCTAAGTAATACAACGCAAAGACGTCTGTTTTGTTTCACCAACTCATTGTACTTCTGGATGCATTTGTAAGCTGTCCTAATAATAGATAATATACCAACTATATAGTGTTTGGCTCCTGGTGGATGTGACTACTTTTCATTTGTATCTACAAGAAGATTGAGAACAACGGCTCTTAATAAAGTAATGAATACAGAGAATCTCTAGGATTTCATGCAAACGTCATTTTCTTTAGGCTTCACATGTTTTTCGAAAATGTTGATCGTTGTTGATATGCGCATGCGGCTTTTGTTGGCCCTTTACTTTAGACGCTGTGGAGACTTTGACATGCCATTCTTGCGGGAATGGATGATGTTACAAGGCCACATGGATAAAAAGGTCTAGAAACCCTGGGCCCGTATATTTACTTCCCTCTTTAAAGACTTGTAACTCGGCTAGTCAAGGTGATTCATCTGTTTAATGGCGGCACAGTCGCGAAGGCCTTGTTGGTACCATGCCCATCAACTTAGAACTCATAGCATCCCTTAAAATGGCCGAGTACTGGCTTCAATCATATCAGTCCCCATGTAACCAACAGCAGACAAAAGGCCACTTAATGTCATTGACTAACTCTTTTATGGTAATTGCTTCCATGGCTGGCATTGCTGCAAGCTTCATGAAGAATTTGCTCCGAAGAGGCACAGCCAACACAACATGTGATAATTACTCTTGTTGATGTATAAGTACTCGTTGATAGATATGAGCTTGCCAAATGTTTCTACAGACTCCCAACTACTTTACAGCCTTTTGCATTACAGAATCATAAGCCGGACTTGCCATCAAGCTATCAAGATGAAGCTGAGTACGGCTACAGCTCTCTACTGTAGTGAAGTCCCCAAACACTGACTGCCGTGCCATAGTTTCATCCCTCTTATTTATTGTGATCGCTAGTAGCATGGTGAGTGCCAAGTACACCGTCAAAATCCCAGAAGATGCTGTCTGGGTCACCAACTGGGACGAATTACGTGCTGCCCTTCGATTTGGATGAGTTCTCCTCCCTAAGTACGGAGGCTTTGTCATTGAAGTTGATGAGAAGATTGTATTGGCTACGGATGAACAAATGAGCAAGGAAGTGCTTGACCTGCTCACGGATTTGGAGAAAAACGACCCGAAACCTGAAGACGAGCAGACTACACCTAACAAGAGAGATCTGGAAGTTCGAGGTTATGGAAATAGATGTTCTCATCCTCCTTGCTTTGGTCCAGGACTTTGCTCTCAGTACTCGCACTGTCATGTGTGTGCTGGGCTTACTGGCGCAGTTTTTAAGAGAGGCCGGTGCATTTGAACTTGACATCTACTTGGTTGGAAGTCAACGGGGGCATCAGAACCTTGTGACGCTATGGCTGCACAAACAACCATTTTTGGATATTTGACTAGAAATAAGCAGATTCGGGATTTTCAAGAAAAGAGAACTTTTGAGAATGGCTCGTAATAATAAAAGCATTACGTTATTAGATCGAGCCATGTTTTTCCAACTGTTGGTTAGGTGACTGTTGGTTGGTACTATAACAGGGATTAGAAGACAGTTATCACATGTTTACCTGAATGATGCAACATGGCCCTTATGATTGATAAGGCCGACCCCACCAGTTGCATCTAGAATCTCTGGCTCAGGTTCAAGACAGTTCTCCTCTTCCAACTTCTATCCTCACAGCAAAATCCTACAGACCATGTCTCAGCCTAATCCAGAGATACATGAGCCAACCGACCCTGGAGCAGCGTGCTGTAGCAACGAAGATGGTATCGCTTACAAAGACCTCTCCCCAGAACAAAAAGAAATAAGCGACATTCTACGCAACATGGATTGCGATCCTGATCTACTGGGCCTAGCAGACCTCGGCAAAGACGGAGTCTTCCGCTTCCTCGACGCTGATCGCAGCATTCACTACGCCGTCCCTCTGCGACCTGCACTTATCAAAGCCCTTATTGATCGGCTACCTTATGACCCAGAAGTCGAGAAATTCTGGCGTGGCGTGGATGGGACAAAAGTGCCTGAAGAGCAGTGGTATAACCCGCCTGAGGGAATACTTCCCCCGCCGTTGACGGAAGAGGAGAGGAGGCAGGAAAAGGAGATTATGGAGAAGAGTAAGGATAAGATTGGTAAGATTCGGAATGATCTAAGGAATGGAATTCATCGGGAGCGTCTTGTATTTATAGAATCGGATAATAAGCTCGAGTAGATTTCATGTCTTATCAGTCAAGCATTAATCGGCGTGGTCTGAGCTGTGTGCGCTATTTTTAGCTAACCCCACTGCCGTAGGCCTCTCATTTACGCCTTGACTTGGAATTCATCTTGGTTCAAACGCTGGAGATTAAGCCTACGAGTCATGTCCATGAGAATTTCACATATCTGTTTCAAGCTAATGGAGACCTCGGCGTGAGATTCCGTCGATAATATTTAAGGAAGTTGACAGCGATGAAAACACGAGGCACCTTTGGATGGAGATTATTACATGTCTTAAAGCTTGTTGTCCTCACCCTGTCGCGCTAAACCTGGTGAGGACAGGACCGTGTTCTTCCGCCATGTTGAGCGGGGAAGGTGGTCCAGGGTATTCTCGTGATGACGCATGCATCATTCCTTGGTCTAACATAACTCATTGTGACTTGATTAATAGAAAGCTTAGCCTCAGATAACTAGGTTACAGCGCTTGCAGTGTTATACAACTTGCTCAAATTGCGGTTCTCCCCCAGGAAAGCCAATGGTCTCATTGATTAGTGAATTTAATACTGGATTAGAGTGCTAACAGACTAAACCCACGCTTTGTTCACTGCTGTTGATGAAGTGTTAAATGCTCAAGACAACATTAACTTGGGCTCGAGTGCAAGTTATTTATAAATAAGTTCTTAGAAAGGCATCCTGATTAGGCATCATACTAGAAGAGGCCTGACAATTCTGACATTCTAAACTGACATGTTGTATCTATAGTATCTTTATTATTTACACTGGCGAAACATACAATCTATCTATTTCTAAAATCTAAATAAAAGTTCCAACACGCCATAATTTATAAAACATAAATGTCAAGCGCCTAGGTATAACAACCAAGCTCGCAAGTCCTGCACCAGCCTCTGAGCAACCTCATAAATCTCTGGCAAGTCCTGCCACGATACCTCAATCGACAGATCCCCACCCTTCACCGAAACCATACTGATCTGAATCGCCGGCCCAACAACATTCCCACTCAGCGAAAACCTCGCCCTCCCCACCGCAAAGCCATCATCCTCCATCTTTCCATCAATGACACCAAGATTTGTAACCTCCCACGATAAGTCACGAGGTCTCTTCTCCAGTGACTTGAGGTAATCGTGCCAGTCGGATACCACCTTCATCAAACCGACTACATTATCGTCCACCCCAGTGTCGAGGCGCTTTTCTATATCTCTGCGGATTTTTTGTGCAGCTTTCCAGATCGTGGGCTCTAGATCTTCGATGGGTTGGGCGGGCCAGTTGTTGATACGTGCTTGGGCTCTCATGTCGCTGACGATTTCGTGGTCGAATAGGTGGGTGAGGGATGCGGTGCAGTTCTGAATGCTGTTATCGAGATCAAGAGATGCGTACTTTGACGGTCGAAGCTCTTTGCGTAAGAACTTTCGATGATCCATTGCTGTTGCAACTTCGAAGGCATCGGTGTTTCCCTCATTGATGTCAACGGAGAGACAGGCTAGGACGATTCCGTGGATAAGGCCTGTAAGTGTAGTATCGTTCTCTCGGCACTGGCTCAGAAGCTTCTTCAAGGTAATAGCGTCGATATCAATGGCTTTGAAGCGCGTGATATAAGGATCAGCCTGGATAGGCGCCCACCGAGCCTTTGACTCCGTTGAGTGGAAGCAAGAAGGACTAAGACCATGCCAGATCTCTGAACAAGTATACCCCAAGCTCAAGTTATGCTTGGCGAGTTTCTCCTGTGGTTGAGGAAAGCTATCCTTGCAAATAGAAGTTGTCATGACTCGAGATCCGCTTCGCAGTAGGGATGAAGAAACTGGGTAGTTGAGGCTTTGGAGCAGTGTTTCCTGAAAGATCTTGGCGCCCGTACCGTCGTGATTGGCATGGTTCCAGATATATATCACATCAACGAAATTGTCTGTCCTTGTCCGCATCAGACATATTCTCCACCCCGGCCTCGTCTCGAGATTCTCAGGCTTGGCGTCGAGCTGATACTCCAGATTCGCTTCAAACGCCCTCTCATAGTCCTTCGAATTCGGCCGGACATCCCAAGATACATGGTCTGCGAGATCAAGCGACGGGAGTGACACCCAAGCAGGCCTTTTCGTACTCTCACCGACAAGACCGACTTGTAGGAGTGGAAACTGAAGGACCGTTTCGGCAATGGCTTGGTCGAAGCGTCGGAAGACTCTATCCTGGTTGATGAAGCCATGGAGAGATAGCGGGAGTGTGTAACGGCATGTGAGGGCCGTACTGCAGTAGTAGTCAAGGTTATGCAGCGCTGATTCGCACAGCTCGCTAGGTTTGTCAGCGCCGTTTTACTAGTACGGTATTCTCGGGATACTCACATCTGGCCGAGACGCCGAATGAAAGACTTTGAGGTTGGACTCGATGACATTTTCCTTTGGCTTGCTTGTAAATTAATTGTTGGATCTGCGCCTGAGAAGTAAGCTTGTTAAAACCCTTTTATACCGAAAATGCCGTCGATTTAGTCTATGCTCCAAGCCTCAATATGATACTATTCCCATCTTCAACACGGTACTCTTCGGCCCGCGGACATGAAATTCGTCACCGTCTCTCGTTTAATCGGACCTCGCTCTCGCTTGTCAACCTCGTTTACCCCCTGTTAGCTAAAGGCTATCATTACGCAATTCGCACACTGCGCCCTGTGCCCATTGCTCCTTTACATGCTTATCTTAGTGGGCCCCGCTGACTCGGCAGTTGACTTTTTTTGCTCGACGTCGACGCTGCTATTCTGCTCCTCTGAAACAGGGTAGCAGAAAGCTTAAACAGCCCCGAGCATCCGCGTTTAATTGGTGAATAGCAGAAATTCTTCCGGAGAAGCCACTAGCGTTTGGGGTATTGAGGGGATTCAAAAGCTTGAAGGGGAGCCTGTCCCCATTGTGAAAATATCTGAATCAACCTATTACCGTAAACTTTCGATCTGAGTTTTACAAAATCAACTTTATCGTCTTTTTAATCATACGATCTCCTCGCTTAGGAATAATCTCGTGTTTGTTACTTTTTTGTTTCTGTTTCAACGGGCAGATAAACCGATCCAGTGACACATCGGCCATGAATAGCACCGCAAGGACAGCTTACATGGCGCAGTTCCTACAACATGAGGTCTCGAAGCTTTACTCGCGAGAAACATGCTGGCATCAATCTGGCGTCGGCGGTCTCCTAGCGCTATTACGTGCGAATCTCTCGGAGTCGAAATCGTGGAACAGTAGCTATGTCTCTGGGGGACCGTATACGTTTAACGCGACGGGGAATTTGTTCACTGTGGACCTTGCGACGAGGCATTTTGATGTGAATACTGTTGATCAAGATACATTCATCACGTTGACGTATGTTCATGGTATGTTCTATTCTCCGGATGATTTGAGCTATGCTGACGATATAGCTTTATGCATGATCATTGCATTCTTCTTGGTGTATCCCATTATTCTGCTCATGGAGTCAAGTACAGTGCTATGTGATCTTATCAACAAACCTGTCGCAAAGCATACTGTTCGGAAATGGGAGTCTGTACTCCGAGCCTTTGTCTTTACGCCTCTCGTCATCGCTGGACTAGTGGCGGGAATCATCGCAATGGGCTCTTCAGGTCATTTCAGAACTGAACACGGGGTATGATTCTCAAACCAAGATTGGCGAATACCTGACTAACGCGTGAACAGATCATTGGGCTTGTTACAGTAGCGTTTGCAGGCTTTGCATCGCTACTGTACTTCTTCGACTTCTTCTTCGGCTCAAGAATGGCCCGAACAATCATCGGTATGCGATGGCGTCAGAACCTCAAATACTTTGACATGTTCGTCTGCCAAGTCATCCTCATGCTCTCGGGCTTCGTCCTAACCGACGGTTTCGACGACCTTTCCGTCATGGGCCTATGCTACATCCAGATCTCCCTCGCATGGGCGGTATCTATCGGCATGATAGCAGCGTTTGTCTGGAACAGCGCCATGGTCTTGATGACAGCGCAATGGTTCCTCGTCCGTCGAGCACGACCCAGCGGCAGCACCAACAGAATGTGGAGGCTCGTGCGCTTCCGCCGTCGTCGTCGTCAACCATCTCCAGAGCCTACGCAGGCATACGAAATGGGCTCGTCATCAGAAACGTCTGAAACTTGCGGTCGGGAAACGGACTGAAGCTGGGGCTGTGCTGTGATACTTATGCATGCCAAGCGTTCCAGGATAGATAGAGTTTTTGACATTTCCAGTTTAGTCCAATGATGAGATTTTTTAACGATATTTGTCGCTCCGGGCTTCAAGGACGCCGTGAGGACCCTTCTCGTAGGATAATTTCCCCCAACGGAACCCTTGTTCTCTGGGCTGTCACTGTAAAACGCAGCTAGACTCTGCTGCTAAGTTCCTGACGGGCCAAAACACGGATAAGCCTGACATAATGATTCTATCTGATTCGTCGAACTCAAAGTTTGACCGCTTATTTTTAGGGTTGGACAACAGTATCGGGCGCCCGCGGGGTGCCGACAAGGGTGTCCGCGGAGCATATTTTATGGGGGACTTTTATAAGGCTGCGTGCCAGTTTCCGGACCCCGCGGGCGTTGGGAGTCGTCGGCGCGGGCGGAGTAGACAGTAGAAGTTGATGATCGTCAATGCGGAGTGACAGCCGGGTATTGTCACCAAAGTAACGGTAATAAAACCAATGCGTTATCTTGGAGATGGATGCGTAAATGGCTTGCTCAGCGTCGTAATCTTTTGACTATAACATCACTTGAAGAAAGCTATGTTTGAGTAGCAATTCCATCAATATCAACTCCAACAAGAATCTACTTTCAACAGCAAGCGATTTGATCTTTTACGAAACATCACCACTATTTACAAACTCAAAAGACAATTAAATCTGCACCTCCAAACCCAAAATGGCATTAAAGCAAGATTCGAAAAGGCAAAATGAGAAGCACAAGGGACAAATCCCGGGACCAAAGGGTACACCACCTTCAACACCAATACCATCACATGCTAATCATTGTAGGTCTTCCAATCATCGGTAGCCTTCTCGACATCGACCTCACAGACACCCTAAAATCAGTGATCGACATAGCCAAAGATTATCGTACGTCGTCTCCGAGCGCCTCTATCCCCGACCACCGCTAACAGTTACAATCGCAGCAAACATCTTCGCTCTAAATATAGGAGGCAACACGGAGATCATGATCTGCAGCCGCGAGCTCTTGGACGAACTATCGGACGAGTCGCGATTCCATAAACTTGTCATCGGCGGTGTCGAGAAGCTACGGCCGCTGGCGGGTGATGGCCTCTTCACGGCGCAGCATAATAACCAGGAATGGGCTATTGCGCATCGAATCCTCATGCCGCTATTCGGACCTCTAACTATCAGAGAGATGTTTCCTGACATGCGAGAAATCTCGGAACAACTTTGTCTAAAATGGTACGTCATTAGCTATCGAGGCAAGTCGTGGTGATAAACCTTTACAGGGCGCGAGCAGGTTCCTCAGCTACCTTCGATGTCGGAAACGACTTCACACGACTAACACTCGACACCATCGCACTGTGCACAATGGGCTTCCGCTTCAATAGCTTCTACAGCAACGACAAGATGCATCCCTTTGTAGAGAGCATGGTCTCAGCTCTCATCGACGCCGAGAAGCAAGCCTACCTTCCTGACGTGGTGCAGTCATTCCGACTACGGGCACAATCTCATTTCAAGAAGCATACTGCTGTGATGAAGAAAACATGCCAGGATATCCTAGACCAGCGACGGAAGAATCCTGTCGAGGGTAACGATCTTCTCAATGCTATGATGAGTGGTAAAGATCCCAAGACGGGAATGGGTATGAGTGATGGGAACATCGTCGATAACCTCATCACATTCCTCATCGCGGGCCACGAGACTACCTCTGGTCTCTTGTCGTTTGTATTCTACTACCTCCTCGAGAATCCCGAGAAACTAAAAAAGGCTCGTGAGGAGGTCGATGAGGTATTGGGCGATGAGAACATCACAGCCGATCATCTCCCCAAGATGCCCTACATCAACATGATCTTCCGCGAGACTCTTCGTCTCATGCCCACCGCCCCAGGCTTCTACGTCACACCCTTCAAAGACGAAGTCATCGGCGGTCAATACAACGTCTCCGCAGGCGATCCTCTGTTCCTCTTCCTCCACTTGATCCACCGCGACCCTGAAGTCTGGGGCCCTGATGCCGAAGAGTTCAGGCCTGAGAGGATGGCGGACGAGCACTTTAACAAACTCCCCAAGAACGCTTGGAAGCCTTTCGGGAATGGTATGAGAGGCTGCATCGGTCGAGAGTTTGCATGGCAAGAAGCTCAAGTCGTAAGTACCACTTCTTGTTGCTGCATCACTAGCTAATATTCGCAGGTTACAATCATGCTTCTTCAGAACTTTGATATGGTCAAAGCAGATCCTAACTACAAGCTCAAGATCAAGCAGTCACTTACCATCAAGCCCGACGGTTTCAACATGAAGGTTAAGCTTCGAGAGGGACGAGACTTGACCAATCTCTTCAAGAATCCCAGCATGGCTAGTTCCAAGCAGCCCAGTCTGTCCAGCCGAAAGAACCTCAACATTTCACAAAAGGACCTGAAGCCCATTTCTATCTTTTATGGGTCTAACACTGGAACGTGTGAGGCATTGGCGGAGCGGATGTCGGCTGATTGTGCGACATTCGGATTCATGCCTTCTAAGCCTCTACCGCTTGATGACGCTACGAGGAATCTGTCCAAGGATGGACCGAATATTATCTTGGCTGCTTCGTATGATGGAAAGCCTTCTGACAATGCCGCCGAGTTTACGAAGTGGGCTGAGGCGCTGCAGCCTGGCGAGCTGGAGGGCACTCAGTTTGCTGTTTTCGGATGCGGTAAGTCTCTTTCATCTCTTCATTCGTCGCATTTATCTGACGCATCTTAGGCCATAAAGACTGGGTATCAACCTTGTACCGCATCCCCAAGGTCCTCAACAAATGCTTAGCAGACGCCGGTGCCGATCGTCTCGTCGACATTGGACTCACCGATGCTAGCACCGGCCGCTTATACCCCGACTTTGACGACTGGACACACAGCAAGCTCTTCCCAGAGTTAGCCAGCCGCCACGGTATCACCCTCGACCACGAACCTGACTCTCTCGAGCTGAGCGTCACCATCAACCAGTCCCAGCGGAATGATATCGGAGGTAACTTCAAGAGGGCTGAGGTCGTGGAGAACACTCTTCTCACAAGTCCTGGTGTTGCTCGCAAGCACAGTCTACTCCTCAAGTTACCGAAAGATATGACTTACACTCCTGGTGATCATGTCTTGGTTCTCCCCAAGAATCCGCCCCGGCTTGTTGATCGGGTCATGACTTGCTTTGGTGTTGATGATGATACTGTCTTGACCGTGTCGTCGCAACGACCAACCTTCCTCCCCACTGGCACTCCCATTCTTGCGTCGAGTCTCTTCAGTACCCTTGTTGAGCTGTCCCAGACTGTCAGTCGTACGAGCTTGAAGCGACTGGTAGACTTTGCAGGCAATGATGAGACCAAGGCTGAGATCCAGAGTCTAGCTGGTGATAGATACGACGCCGAGATTGACCAACAGCGCATGTCCATCCTCGATGTCCTCCGCAAGTATCCCTCCATCAACATGCCCCTATCAACCTTCCTCTCCATGCTTCCTCAGATGCGCCCCCGCACATACTCCTTCGCCTCAACACCAGAGTGGAAGCCCAGCCACGGTTCACTTCTTTTCTCCGTCGCTGAAGCAACTGAAGCCAGTGGATCATCACTTGCACGCCCAGGCGGTCTAGCTACCAACTACATGGCTCAGCTCCGACCCGGTGACTCTGTTCTCGTTGAGCCTCGACCTTGCAGACCTGAGCTTCGCAACGCGATGGCCACCGAGCTCAACGTTCCTATCGTCATGATTGCTGTAGGCACTGGTCTCGCTCCCTTCTTGGGATTCATGCAGAAGCGATACCTACAGAAGAACTCAGGCCACTTGTCTAATTCCTCTTGCACTCTCTTCTTTGGTTGCCGTAGCGCCAAGATGGATGACATCGGCCGCGATACACTAGATGAGTACTCCCGCGCTGGCGTTGTATCAATTCATCGCGCCTTCAGTCGAGACTGGGACTCGCCGTACAAGTATGTTCAGCACTTGGTGGCTAAGCATGCTGATTCCTTGGCGCGACTTTGGGGACAGGGTGCTATTGTGATGATTTGCAGTGGTAAGAAGGTATCCGATGATGTGTTTGATGTCTTGGGCCCGATTCTTCATAGTGAGGATAGAAGGTTGAACACCACGAGGGCGAGTGACTGGAAGACTTGGAGAGAGGGCGTTAGCAAGGAGCGATTGATTCTGGAGGTCTTTGGATAGACTGGAGAATTTGTGTTATTCTTGGTCAGTTCTTATAGCATAATGTTGCGGATTTCTTTATTGTACTTTATAGATCAGGATAGACTATATTTAGCAACACTTCATTGTGCATGTCACCTCCTCTTCATCTGTGAGACCACCTTTCAAGGCATTTCCATCTTTCTGTTACACCATTGAAGTAGGTGGGTGGTTCTGCCCGAATAACAGTAGTTCAAATAACATGTTCCATTTGTAACGACAACTACAAGACCCTAAACAAAACTATGAAAACCGGCCTCAAGACCAAAGCTGCATTCGTCCCCTTTTACAGAATGTATCTAAAATTCTTGTTTTGCATATCAGTCTCATCCACCTGAAGAAGCGTTCCATCCTCGGTGAGGTCAACCTGTCGAGACTCCTCAGGATCTCTCTTGATACCCTGCTCATTATCGCGACGGCGGTTCTCCCAAGTAAGGTAGAAGTAAATGCCCACCACAAGAGCAATGGTGATGGCATAGCAGACCATGATAGTGGTGTAAGCAGTCTATGGATGTTAGCAACGTGCTCTAGAATAAGCAGTGGGGTTACTCACGTGGTAGCCGGGCGCCTCGGTACTGATAAAGAACTGAGGTCCACTCAAGTTTCCAGCGCAATATCCCAGGAAGATCATAGCCATGACGGTGGACTTCTTAGTGAAGCCCGCGATGTTACTAGCAGAAAGAGATAGCATGAGAGGGAATGCTGGTGCAACGGCCATAATGAGCCAGAAACCCGCCAGCCGGGAGAGTTTCTCTGCTGTAGGGAGGAGCTTGATCATAAGAATACCAGCAATGGCCATCAAGTATGTCAGAACAAGAGCAATGTGGCGGGACTTGCGAACGTAGGTTGTGAATACAGCGACGAGGATGACGGTCGTGAGTTGGAAGGCTGATGCAGGGAGACCCATGAGGATAGTCTGCTTCTCATCGTAGCCGAAACTCTTGATGACAATGGTGCTGAACTATCATAATATCAGTTGCTATAGTCTCTGCAGCATATTAGAGGAGAACTCACGCTGGTCGTTCCACCATTGGGAATGCAGATGATGAAAGAGAAGAAAAAGAACCACCAAGCCTTGACGTCCTTCATGGTCTCGAAGAACTGTCCGCGGTCCCACTTCTTAGTCTGGGTAGTTCTCTGGAACTTCTTCGGTCTCAAAGCAGCAAACTCTCGCTCAGAAGTAGACAAAAACCCAGCTGTAGCAGGAGAATCAGGGAGGAAGAAGAATGTCAAGACAGACCAAGCAATGGTGATGAGCCCAAAGATAAGAAAGAGCATCTACACAAATCAGCTTTCAACTCTTCTCCAAGCGACAAGTAAAACTCACCTTCCACTGCTCAATAGGTCCATGGTAGCTCAAAATCCCATACGCAATCATAGCACCAACCATACTCGCCGACGCATTCCCCGCAAACCAGAACGAATGGCGCGATACATGCTCATGAGGCGTATACCACATTCCCGTGATAAGCGAGAACCCGGGACTAATCGCACTCTCAAACACACCAAGGAAGAAGCGAAGAACCAAGAGACTAGCGTAATTGTGCGCGACGGCATGAAGGGTGAGAATGACGCCCCAGATGAACATGAGAACGCTTAGATATTTGCCGAGAGGGAATTTGACGAAGCCGAGGGAGATGGGGTATGAGGCTACGAGGTAGCCTATGTAGAAGATACTGGATGCCCAGCTGAATTGTTGGCCGACGAGTTGCTTCGCTTGTTAGTGGTGATTTTCTTGAGTGGTGATTACATACCAGATCCTCTCTTAGGCCAAGAATAGCACTATACGCCAAACTGGTCTCTGTATAAAGTCAATACCAGCATATCAATTGCCACAATAAACTTACTATCCAAATACTGTAATCCATAGCTAACAATAAGCAACGGCATAAGTCTACAAAATTAGCTCTGAATACCTGTCATTCCTGGTAGCACATACCTCATATCAATCTTCCTCACGAGCTTCTTCTCCTCCTCCACCGACAGCGTATCAACAGTCCCGCTCATCTCATACTCAGGCGCCGACTCTTTCATTTCTTTACCCTCCATGATTAAAATTGCGACGTTGCAGGAGTGAAGAAAAAAAGAAGGTTAAAACTCAAAGCGTTGATGGTTTCGAATCAGTGTCGGGGCGCAAGGGCCCAGTTATATTCTTCTCTCCTTATCACACCAGCGCTAGTCCTTATTCCCCTTATCTAACTCGGCTCCAAAATCTGGGGTCCCTTGTCTACTACCCCAGATTTGTGGCGTGCTCTGTGAGTGGTCAGTTTAATCGACGAGATAAGCCACGATATTTATCGAGGAGATAGATGTCGAGGAGATAGAGGGTGAGGTATCAATTCATGGTCTGCTTGCTAACTAACTCGCGGACCGCCTCCATCGATATTCCCCTAGCCGACAGTGTCTTAGCCGATACCACGAGATTGTAAACGCCCTTGATAACGGGGTCTGAAATACTCGCCGAGATCCAATCTCGGTATACAGGGTCATGTGTTTCGATTCCTCCGATTAGAAGAGCCCATTGGAAACGCTCTAGGAGCTGTACTGGTCCGACAGGGATGGTGTGGTATGCTGCTGAGACTAGTTCCTGGAGTGCGCGCTCGATATCAGCTGGCACTGGTGTTTCGCCGAAGAATGTGTCGCGGCTGCGGTGTAGGTAGATCTCGAGGGCGTGGAAAATGGCTACAGCTACGAGGGCCATTAATGGTGGCTTAGTAGACTGTGGGGCGCAGTCTCTTGACAAATTGAAGAGAAAGTTCTGCTCCTGTACGATGTCAGTCCACGGTGATCTCACAGACCACTATCAACTTACCTCTCGTATCTTATCCAACTTGTTCCTAATCTCCAGCCCCTTCCCAAGTACAGCCAGTTCATCACTCTGGCTATACACGTTTATCTCGTATTGTACCACAATTAAACTGAAGTAGACATCCAGAATCCTTCTCTGACTCGTCTCCGGCAAACTCTCAGACCTAAACCACGTCTCCGTCTGGTCTGGCAATATCGGCATCCGTGACAGAAGCCATATTCGTTGCCTTGTCTCATGCTTCTGGCTAACATAACCCGCAAAAGCAGCACCGCAGCCAAAGAAACCACAGAATACATCGCGATCATAAATATACGTCAAGATCCGCGATAGCGTAACAGGTTCCGATGTCCCCGTACTCCCACTAGAATTGGCACAAATCTCATCTAGCGAAAACGTCGTAACGTATGCAAGGATCGAGATACTCAACTCTCGCAATCTCTCCACCTCCAACGGATCCCTCCTCATCCAAAACATATAAAGGTACAAAAACGACAACATCATCGCGACGTGGTTCGTAGGCGATAATGTCACGAGAGCCTGGCTTAAAAGCTGCGACCCGTTCTGAAAATGCAAATACGACTCCAAAGGTGGTCTATGGCTGAAGCCATGATGGATAGCTAGTTCGCTGTGTGAAAAGGCAAGAAGGAAATGTAGCGCCATGGGGTTTTGGACGGCAAAGTTGAGGAAGATGGAGTGGGCTGACAGAGCGGCTTTGCGGGTTGATTTCATGGGTGCGAGGACGGTGGAGTGGAATGTCATGGCTTGGACGTCGTCGCTGCCGATTGAAGGGGCGGGCTCGGTTGGGTTCGTGAAGGAGAATGAGGGGAATAGGGAGAGGACGTCGAAGGAGGGTGTTGGGTATAGAATGAGCTGTGATGAAGCATCGTGAGGGTATTGGGGGAGGGCGATGGGGTTGATCATGTCTTCTGGCGGTATGTCTAGGAAGGTCGTTGATGATGCAGATGCCACTTCATTCTCAACGGGTAGAACATCAAATGACATATCAGCCGGTAATCCGTCAGACAACTGCAACTCCCCAGCCGGCGTCAAAGCAGGCGGCGTAACACTCTGCGAGCCCTCACTCCCAGCATCACCAGTCTTGGGCACAATAGTCTGCGGCGTCCACCTCTCTCTCTGTTTAATCGGCCCGAAGCCTCTCCTCCTCTCCGCCAGCGGCTGCATCTGCGTCGCCCATCTACACTCGAGCTCGAGCCTCACACAGCGATTGCACTGCGGCCTCGTCTCATCGCATTTGACCTTTTTGGTCAGACACGTCAAGCAGCCTAGACTTTGGGTCAGTGGGGACCACTTCCGGGGGAGCTGGGGAGACTCACCGTTTTTAGAGCGGCCGCGTTCTACGCGTTTGCGCTTTGGGGGTTGAGAGGAGGAGGAACTGGATGCATTCTCCATGTGACTTGGCTTGACTGGGGGGAGACCGGGTGAGAAGGTCCTTATCGAATGAGTGGAAAGGAATTGGATGGCATTAGTTAATCGATTGGTTTGCTTTGACCCTTTCTTTTTCGGTCGTTAATCTGAAAGGACGCGTCCCCGCCTCTCGCAGCTGATATGTCGTCGATTAAACCCACCAATCACCGTCACCTCAAAATGGAGCTGCGATACGACGAGATATGAATGCAAATACGAATAATTTATTGAGTCTCTCTCATTCCCTTCTTATCTCGTACTCTACAGTTCCCTCTTTTCTATCTCCAAAATATTGTCATCGCTAAAATGGGCAATTCCATCTCTTACACCACTTCAGACTGTCACGTCAACCTCCCAAACTCTGGATCTCTCAAAGGTCTTCAGTTCGATTCCAAGTCCCGTCGCTTCGCAGGCGTTCCCTACGCTCAACCCCCCGTCGGAAATCTACGATGGCGAAAACCTCAGCCTTTTCCAAAAACACATCTATATGAATCTTTAGATGGTTCGCCTTTTGATGCGACGCATTTTGGACCGGTTTGTCCTCAGGCGAATTACTCCAAGAACGTTAGCGAGCATATTCCCAAGCATGCATACAGCGAGGATTGTCTGAGACTGAATATCTGGACGCCTGTGCCTGATCCGAACGAGCCGGATAAGAAATGGCCTGTTATGGTCTGGTTCCATGGCGGTTGGTTCCAGGTTGGAGATCCAAGTCAGGAAGAGAGTATGGATCCTACTGAGCTCATTTCAACTGGCGGATTGCAAGCTGTGTTTGTAGCTGTTGGTTACAGACTCAACGTCTTTGGCTTCCTTGCTGGCAAGTCTCTGTTAGAGGAGTCTAATGGCGAAGCTGTCGGAAACTATGGTCTTTGGGATCAGCGTCTCGCTATGGACTGGGTATACGAGAACATCGCTGCCTTTGGAGGTGACCCTCATAACATCATACTGGCGGGACGAAGTGCTGGAGCTTACTCTGTTCTTGCACAAGCACTCTATGACTTCCGAGGCAAAGAGTCGCATGGTCATTTTACGAGAATGATCATGTACTCCAATGCCATTCCGACACAACCCAAGACAGTTCAAGACTGCGAGGAGCAGTTCGATGAGCTCTGCGGGTACTTTGGTATACCTGGAGATATCAACGGCGCCGAGAGACTGCGTGATCTGCGAAGTATCAGTGCTGATGATCTCTCTTCTGCTATTATGGAACTGAAGAACCATACCTTCCGTCCGGTCACTGATGATCTATTTATTCACTCCGGTATCTTTGACTACTATCGTGACGGGTCATTTGCACGTGAGTTCAAAAAACGCGGACTCAAGCTCTACATAGGCGAAGTTCTTGATGAAGATACTCTCTACGCTGTCACAAACCCTCCCGATCCCAATATCTCTTCCCTTCAGATGCAAATATCCAATTACTACCCTCCTCATGTCACAGATCGTCTCCTCAAGCATTATACACTTCCGCAAACAAAAGACAAGAAAGCTTGGCAGCAGATCTTTGGACGTATCATCGCCGATGGCCAAGTTAGAGCTCCGTCACGATATTTAGTGGACAATCTGGTGCGCAACGGCGTTGACATTAAGAATGTTTGGAGATATCTCATTGCATATCGCTTATCGTTCATAACGGATGAAGTTGCTCCAGCCTCGTTTGGTGTGAGCCATGCTATGGATAGGCCTATATGGAAGTAAGTCATGAGCCTCTACACAGATCACCATACTATAGACTTGCTAACATAAGGCAGTTACTCTATTACTCATGGACTAACGCCTGCAGAGAGAGACCTTATGGATACTTGGATCAGAGATCTCAGAGCTTTCGTTCATGATGAACAGGGGTATATATACGGCACTGAGCTGACTACAGAGTATAAGGTTATGCAACCGCAAGGAACAATTGCGATCGAACGAGATGAACGATGGGAAGAACTTCTAGAAGTTATGCATATATTTAGTATATAAGTTTAGACTATATAGCAATATTATTTTAATAGCCTTTTTAGAGTTATGCCTTTATATAACTCTTATTTTATATAAATATATATAGTTATTAAGTATTAATA
>JAAOAQ010000472.1:0-38929 GCA_013396025.1 Fusarium phyllophilum
GCTGGCATGCCAGCCGAATACGCATCATGGACCCAAATGCTTCGACGATAGCATTCAGCAGACGCTCAGTGGGAGCTCGTGGATTGCCTGGACGAAACGCTTTGAAACCACTGATGGTGAAGGTGCCGGTCTTTCTGTCTTCTGCCAGTCCGATACCGAAACCTCGTTTGAGGACAATGCCTCGCATGTGTTGGAACGAGCCACTGCGAGCGAATGATATCAGAGTGGTACAAAGCAGTTCCTCATTGAGTAGAACACCAGAATTCTTGCTGCGGCGCCAATGCGCGAAGTAACTTTGGAAACCTGTCTTTTTACGTTTCCATAACATGTTGTCTGCCCACAAGCGATGTCGTTGACGATTGAAGGGGGTCGTGCCAAGGGCGTTCCGGCTGTGTCGGAGACTTTCCAGTCGCTTGAGATTGTTGAGAGGCATCCTGAAAAATACTTTGTACCCCTCACGAGGCTTATAAAGGACTCTCTGTCGGTGATACTGGTAGTATACAGGATCGGTCATATAGCGAGCCTTGAAGAACTCGTTCCAAGTTCTCGTGCTGCGCTTTGGTCCCAAGCCATCGCGTGTAATTGTACTGAAAAAGAAGGCAACATCTGTCAAGTCTCCGGCAGCGCCGGCGCAACGGATGAGGACTTCGAAGTCAGAGAGGACAAGGTTACGGCCTCCATCACGACGAGCTTTAAAAGCAATCTTCAAGGCGTCAAGGACAAAGCGATGCTGGTACCGCACGCCGAATCTGTCTACAAGGAAGTGTGCGTTTGTGAACTGCATTTCGCCAGGAGAAACGGCGATATCGTGTGCAACATCGAGATGTTTGTTTGCAACGGGGTCAAGTGCTCGAAGAATCTCAGAGAATGTTGCAACAGGAAGCCCCGCTAGCTCTTGAAGAGCTGCATTGGCGACCTCAGCATCATCGTTGACCAACGATTGGACCCAGGCTTGGAACGTCGGGAGGATACGACCAGTCTCTTGACATCGTATAGCTTTGAGCAGTGCATCTAAAGGCGTGGGACGGTGGGTAGAGTTTTCGTCTGGTGGTGAATTGCCTCGCTGATGCGCAAAAGTCGAAGTCGAAGTTGAAACCCAGGGAGAGATTGATGCTAACCATCGTCTTCGACCCACCTCAGCGGGTCGTTGGTGTATTAGCGAGGAACCATAGATCCGTAGCGCGAAAGCGAGTGGAGATGTCGATGAGTGATCGAGACGGGTCCGTCTTAGGAGGGATTGTCGCCAAAGCATGGCACTGAAGTTGTCGCGAAAAACAGAAGAAACAAAAACATGAGAGAAATAAAAGACAAGATGATGAAGGTGGAAGGAAGGCCTCGGATGTAACTGAACACCTCCTCTTTCAACGCGAGGGGCGTTTGGCTGCCGTGTAACCCAAATCGGGAAGGACCACACATGAGCCGCACTGTTTAGGTGCATCAAAACATGGGGTAATGTATGGTCTAGATGCATTCGTTGCCGTTGTGGCTTACTGCATAACGTAGCTATTTCTCCGAGGATTTTCCAACCCTGCCAATTCCGTTTTCTCACTGAGTCGTCCTTGGTGCATATCCAGCTCAGCCCTGCCCAGCTCACCACTACACTCACCGAGACGAACCTAACCCAGTCAATAACTAATCTAAATAATCATGGCTGACACAGGCGAAGAGCCTCATCACGTTTCGGAGCCTCTCGACCTTGTTCGACTCCTTCTCAATGAGGTTGTCTTTGTCAAGCTTCGAGGAGACCGTGAGCTCAAGGGAAAGCTACACGTCAGTTAGGCCTGTGACTACTTCGATCAAGGAGATGCTGACCATATACAGGCTTACGACAGTCACTGTAATCTAGTGTTGGGAGAAGTCGAGGAGACCATCTACACTGTGGATGAGGACGATGACGATGAAGAACTCAAGGTATGCGGGGTTCTGAGACTGATCTGAGTCGATTCTAACTGAAATTTAGACTATCAGCCGGAAATCTGAGATGTTGTTTGTGAGAGGTGAGTCGATCTGAGGTCCAGTCGTTTCTCATATTGACGTCAAATCAGGCGATAGTGTTGTCCTTATCTCACCTGGGGTTCCGTTCTAGAAGGGATACGAAGAACCACAACACCCTGCACTCACTCAAATGCGCAAACACTGTCTCAGCAGCAACGATTCCCGTTGCGTCATACGACAGCCTGAGGCACGAAGCTGCTCAAAGCACCCCGAAAGCAGCAGCCCAACACTGTGTTGATACCAGTATTTAGGGTTCAATATCTTACAGCATTACAACCCTTGAGCCATATTGTGTTCCAGCAAAAACCAAAGCGAAGTTGAACAAGTGGCTCCTATTGCCGGAAAGCCCACTCTGACAGATTTAGCTCAAGGTTTAGATAGATAGAGCATTGATATCACAAAAGAAGATTGATGCAAAAGCCCACGTCTAGTTCGCATCCAATACAGCCTTCCGATACCGGCATATCACAATTTATTGATTAGTACAGGATACTCATTGGTGAAACTGTGGTTCTCATGGCATTTTAAAAGTCAAAATGCCATTCTAGCAATACATACATTTGAACAAACGCTTCAGTAACGAGAGACAGACCCAACAGCATATCAAGACCAGCTAGACTACTCAATAATCTTCTTGGAAAAACAAAAAAAAACGCCATACTCTTGTCCTTACATGGTATCGTGACAGCCGTAGGCATCAAGCCTCATGGCGTTTTCCCACAGGCGCTTCAAGCACCTACTTTAACCTCGGAGTTGACGGGCTGCTTCTCCTTCTCCCCATCCTTGTTGGGCATCAATGGATGATTTGGGTCGTATCCAACGGACTTGACAATACCAAGGCCCTTTGTGCGGCCTTCGCGGAACAGGAGCCTGTCGCCTGGTGCAAGATACTCAGGGCGTTGAACGAAGCGGAAGGCGACAGTTGCGCGGTCTCCTGTGCGAATGAGCGCTCGGTCAATGTCGATGATGGCACAAGTTTGGGAGACAGGGCCGACGTGAAGCATGGCCTGATACTTGGTCTTGATAGTAGTGGCGTGAGAGAGAATAAGAACTGACCATGTTAGTTAATTTCATTGTAGCATTGTCCTGAATACTTACCCTCTGCAACAAACTCACGGTGCACCTTTGGCATCAACTGGCCTTCGACCCGGGGCAGAAGTACCATACCCTTGCGCACGTCTTTGCGCTTGACCTTCTTCAGAGCGAAAGAAGCAGACTGTCCAGCCGATGCAGCGGGGACTCGTATCCTCTTGCGTTCAATCGACTTGACAGAGGTTGGCGTGAATTGGCCCAAAGAATCAGGCCCGATGAGAACGTTGTCGCCCTCATGAATGACACCAGACTTGATGATGCCAGACACGACAGTACCTGTGAAAGGAACTGAGAAAGTGTCGTTGACGTGGAACTCGAATGGGGCATCCGAGTTATAGCGTCCGTGATGAGGAAGAATGTTCAAGAACGTCCTGACCAGATCAAGATTCTCCCCTGTAACGTTGGAGACGAGGAAGACAGGGCATATCCGTTGACTGACAAACTGAGTCGCTGTATTTATGCATTCCTCGTGAGTCTTGATGAAAGTTGGTATCTTTCGAGCTCCAGGACTCTTCATTATCTTGGTGATCTGGGTCAATGTCTGTTCCAGAATGTTGGGAGGGCAGATATCGATCTTGGTAACGACAACCATAACTGGAACATTGAGAGCCAGAGCGATACCCAGATGCTCTTTGCTCATGCCAATAAGGCCGTTGTTCGCCGCCACCATCAGAAGACAATAGTTTGGACTGCTTGAGAGCAATCCGAATACTGTCGTTCGAAGATACTTTTCGTGGCCAGCCAAGTCAGTGAAGGTGATAACCTTTGCACTCCTCTTGCCAATTTCTTCCCAAGACAATTTGCCTACATAATGTCAGTGTGGTCATCCGTGCCAGCTAAGATTCGCTATGACATACGCCCAGGGGTGTCAGAGGTGACGACCTTGCCCATGGTGTCGAAGCCCATGATCTCCATGCCAACCGAACTGGTTCGTCCTGACTCTATTTCGTGCTTGTGTCGGAAGAGATTGACACGAGCTTTACCTCGTCCGTCATCAAGATCTCCCTTTACGAGCACGCCTAACATGGAACTCTTGCCTGCGTCGACTGCAGCGTGTCAATAGCAGTACTAACCAGGTAGAGCTTGGAGGAACTCACCATTCCCTACCACCGCTATCCGGGTTTCAATTACATCCTCAATTGTTGCGGGATTCTGGCGGATCAGAACCTTGCCGCTGCAGCTCTTGTCCTTAGTAGGCTTGTCGGTTGTGCTCGAGGCCTCGAGGTCGCCACCGACATTCTTGGTCAACAACAGGTCACAGTCGGCGCACACTCCCTTTGCTGTTTCCTGAAGTGTCTTGAACGCCTGATTCCATTGATCGAGGGTCAGGTTCATCGATTCGCCATGATTCTCGTATCCAATCTCGAAAACGCATTCGCCGAATCCCTCCTCTAATCGGTCAGAGATGATTTGCTCCAGTTGTTTCGATGTGTCCTCAGTCGATCCAAGCAGAAGGTCCTTGAGAAGCACTCGCGGTGCTGATTCCGCAAGGTCGAGGTTATCGAACAGCTCATCGAGCTCCTCATGGTGTTCGGTATTTGAGTCTGTTGTCTCGGCTGCGTCCGTCGCCGTCGTTCGTGCGGTCGGGTACCGTAGGTTCTGCTGTTGCTCTACATAATCCGCGAAATCGCTGAGCGCCTACATGTCAAGCATTAGTATACACATCGGGGTATCCCAAAGATAGACGAACCGATTCGCCTTTGCGCTTCTCGTGCGCTAATGGCTTCGTCGACATTATGACAAGACTTGGAAGATGCCAAAATAAACCCAGCAAAGGCTCCCCTAAGCTTATGCTGAGTTACTTAAGTATTCTTGTCGCTTAGGATAAAAGTCCAAGGGATGCTTGTCTCCCCTGGTGATGTCATGCGATTTATGGTATAGAGTATCAAGTGTTCATGTAGAATGAAGGCCAGAGAAGTATTTAAATAATTAAAAGAGATTCTCAAAAAAAGCTGCGCCACGTCTCGGTCTGACTGTTTTGAAGTTTTTGAATTCAGAAGAGTCATAGACAATCGAAATTATAAGTTTAAAGGTAGCACCTGATGCGCGGGGGGTTACTCAACGCCGACAGGCACCCAAATGGGGGCAAGAAAACTTAGGACCTCTTTGCTAAGTGATAAAAAGAATCAGGCCAGTTCAGTTCATCCGTGCAGGCCTTTAGATCGGTTTATTTTAGTACCCCGATTTTGTACTAGAAGTTTTCTTTCTACTAAAGGAGCACTCCACACCACACCTGCTATCGATAAGAGCTCAATCTGTATGCACGGGCCTCTTAAGCCAGATCTGTTGGATGGTGTCTCAAGCCGCATTCATCTATCGGGGTTCTAAAACGAAACGCTATGATTGATTGATTGATGGTTACAGCTTAGACTATGACATCTCCGCGACATGTACTACGTATCAAGCTCATCCACTGGAAGATCCCAATTAACTCAAGCCTTTGGAAAGGGGATATACACATAGGCTTAACAAAGATGTGATGACTCAATCAGTAACCTCATATGCAGCCATCTGAGGTATAAGAAGTTGTCTCCAAAATGCCCTGAGTTTATACTATTATCCTGCGTACTAGTAGGCCTGAACACCTGCTATTAAAGGCTGTCTGTCCTGCGCGGGCATTGAACCTCCATTACCACGACAGGCATCAAATACCCGCCTTGGAAATTTCACCAGCTCCTGAATAACTGCTTCATGCCCATAATTCATCTCCAGATAGATACAGACTGCCAGCCCCTCTACCACCGATCTCCTCTGCATCCACCATGAGCTGTGGGCTGCTGCTTTGGTATACCACCATGCCAGCAACACCATAGCCTTGGGGTCTTTCTCCTCCAGTAGCTTCCTGTACCGCGGGTCCAGTTGCGTTAAAAAAGTGAGAAACTGGATCACTGTATTATCATCAATCCTTCGGGGAAGCAACTGTGCGAGCAACGACGCAGCGACATGATATGGGTTGTTCTGAGCTGTAGATGACGGCCCAATGTCAAAGGCATCGTAGAAAATAGTCGGAAGGGCATCAGACGGAATGGACCTAGAACCATCAGGAATGCCGTCCCACTCCTTAAGCAACTGATGAAAAATGCTATCCTTTCTCGTTGGGTCAGCGATATTCCATACAACTTTCTTCCCGTCGCTCATTCTCAACCAGTCAAGATCAAGAGAGTCGGATTCCTTGAGCGGCCATACTCCATACACGTCTTCAACATCCAAAAGAGCCATCGAAGCTGCGCCGAGAAGTGCTCCTGATGCCCAGAGGGAGTCGCGCTCAGAGCCAGAGAGTTTTGACACATCGGGGGCCGATCCTGCTGCCATAAGACGGCGGTGGAAGAGGGCTGTTGCTTGATACCAGTGGAAAGCGAGTGCTGTGCGGTGAGAAGATGTTTGGCAGGGGTTTAGATGCTGATCATGAAGAAGAGACAGAGCAATAAAGACATGCATGAGGAAAGGATGCTATAATTTTCAGTGTCAAGTGCGATAAAGAGGTTGGTGAGTACTCACCTTCAATCCTAGCAGAAACGCGCCTTCGCTATAAACACTTCTCGTCTTCTGTGTGCCAACAGAAAACACCGTCCTTAGTCGAAACCTCTCAATGGCCGCCAGTGCAGCATCGTCTAGTATAATCTCACCGAAACCCTCCTTTACAGGCTGGATGACGGGAACTCTGAAACCAGGGTTGATAGGACCGAGAGACTTATCGACGACTGAGAAGACTGGGCCCGCGCTCTGGTGGGCGAGTTGGAAGGATGAGGGGGATATCTCCGTGAATGAGCAGACGAAGCCTGATGAGGTACAACGTTTACACGATGGTTTTGATTCATCGCACTGATAAGATGTTAGTGCTGAGGTGATGTGAAACGTTATGTGAGATATGGGGTTGGTGGACAGAGTTACAGCGATCAGCTCACCTTGACACTCCGCAGTTTGCAGTTCTTACATCCGAGACGAGACTTCCTGTGAGCTTTCCTCTGTCTCACTGGCATCTCTTTACCAGTCTTTTCTTCACCTCTTACAGCTATCGTGTCCTGTTCCATGATAGTGAACTGATTAGTCAAGGCGCATCTCGCCGGAGTTACCGGAAAGGGCTTCGCTTACTTGATACAGGGCAACATACTGGAGATTTGTTCTTAAATAAGATGTTGATGAGTAAGTACTCATCAGGTTGATAGCCAAGTGATGTTAGTTGACGATAAGACGTCTTACCGCTTGGGCAGCGAGCCTCCATTTAGCGCTTACGAACCGGGGCTTTTCGTGAAATAACCAATAAGCGGAATGGACCCTGAATATCACGGCTCGACCCTTAAACGATCTTCATATCATTCTTTAATGACTGTCTATTTATATGCAAACAAGGTGCATATTCAACTCGCTTACCCAACATGGAACGGACCAAATGGTAGCACAGAAACCCGTGTCGGGCTAAATATATTGATAATGTCAAGGAAACGATGTGGTATCGATACGTGGGTATGCTTTCATCCAGCGCATATGTCCTACCCCAAAATTCAAGGTATATCCTCCCTTCCTTCGCTTAAATGAATCCTGAGTAGCTGGCCTGCATGACATCCTTTTCCTCTTTGTAAACGCCTGGCCCTTGTTGGAAAACTTGTAGCAAGATGTAACGCCATCGAGACCTTATCCATTCCAGCCATGCCAAATGCAACCCATATGCTTGATAGTTACAACCTTTAGACAAAACACAAACAAAGAAAAAAACGTAAATATCGTAAATAAAGTGGACGCCAATATGTACTATTGACACGCTCGAGCTGAGTATGTCCTTGTAGAGTGTCTCTCTCCTATCATGTCCAAACACAGACGGCCAGTGCTCTTCACACTGCCCGTCCAGCTCGGGCGCGGAGAGCACTCATATCGAGTTGAATGGTGGGTCGGGAAATCTCGAAACTTCGGCTGGGCATCCTTCGACCTCCGGGAGTTCGAGGGTTGGCGACATTGACACGCCCAGTTCGGTCCAGAATTCTGGGTGGAGAATCATCAGGATCCGACTCTGAATCCTCATGTCCCTCGTAGCCTGCATCGGCCAATCGTGCAAAGTAATCCGCCAAACCGTCGACACTGGGAGTTCCGACCACAACATCGTACTGTGGTGGAGGAGTCATCACAGGCTCAGGTACATCTGTGACAAGCTCGGCAGCAGGAGGTGGTGCAATGTCGTCTTCGAAGGCGGGAGGGTTGAAGCTTGGAACTCTGAGCAGATGGATCGGGCGTGGCTCTTGTTGTCCACTAACACCGTCTGCCAAATGGGCGGCCTGTGGTGGCGCCGGAAGGTTCTCTGCGTTAGGGTTAACACCGGGTAGTGAACCTTCCGAAGAACTAGGTGAAGCATCGGTGGGAACGGTGAAGGCATCAGGGCATCCACAGGTAGACTGGTAAGTTGTGCCGTTGCAATTGGCGCCTGAATAAGCAGGAAGATTAGTGTTGGCATGAGTGGCACGGCAGTTGAGAACAGTGAATGGCGAATCAATGCTGATCTCGAAGTGTCGGCGCTTTGTGCCACTGGGATCCTCAGGATCAATACGGCTGATTCGCATAACAACCTTTAAAACGGTTAGTTACTGGCCCAAAAACCATCATTCAAATGACATACCTTGATCCAATGGAAGACATTAACATTCTTCCAGCTGCAGTCAGGGTTGAGTCGTAGCTCCTTGTTCTTGGCCATCATATCACATGTAGGAATCTGCACATTGGCTTCGATTTCTGTTGAACCCCAGATGGTCTCGAGTCCCAGATCCAGGTCGCCCAGGAGGTTAGCCGACGGCTCGGGAAGGGGCTCGGCCGTGGTCTGTCTTCGAGCAGCATCTTGTGCGCGTCTTCGAGCAGCTGCTTCACGAGCCTCTCGTCGCTGCTCAGGGTCGAGTTCGCCGCCGCGAAGAGTTCGAATTTCAGAAGAGGCGTAGGACGAATCGAGAGGCTTTCCAGCAGACTTTTCGAGTAGCAAGATCTTGCGGCCTGGATCTTTACGTGTTACACGCTTATCATTTGTCCAGTACTCAATCGATTCCGTTACATAAACCTTGAGCTTATGCACCTGAACCTTGGCAAGTGGTGTAAGTTTAAAGGCAATGGGGATTTTGCTACCGATAGGGAAGCTCTTGCCCGAGATAACAATGTCATAGTGCAGCTGGTCTTCCCACTGGCGACTAATAGAAATAGGTTCTGTCATCTCAAGGGAGAGTTGATCAGGCACACGAACAATAGACACTTCCTTGGTGCCGTGAAGGTTAGGCTTGAAGGCTCCAGCTCGGTCAACAGTCGCATGCAATTCCCACTTAACAGATCCATACTGCAGCTTGGTTGTTTCCAGCTGGTGGTGGTCGATGGGTAGTTCAAAAGTATAGTCATAGGTACCAGGGTAGAAGACCTTGTATCCCTTGGCTTGCGTAGGAGTGGCAATAGGGCTGTCGCCTTTTTGGAAACTTCGCGACTGAACGCTTTGCAAAGATAAGCGCTTGATTTCTTTGGCAGAAAGGTTATTTTGATGCGGGGTCAGAGATGATAATGGGTTAGGGCGGACGAGGTTTGTAGAGCTGCCATTAGGAGAACTGCTCTTGAGGCGATAAGTGCATTGGTTGCCATAGTCGGACTCCCAGCCGTCATTCATGGCATTGAAAAATGTAAGTACTTGAGTGCGCAGGCTCTCCTCCTCGAATACATCTTGCTTGAGGGGTGGAATGCCTTCTGGCCACTCAGTGCGAGCACGGCCAAGAAGTTTGAGTTGAACGGCTTTGATTTTGACGTTTTTTGTGACTCGCAATTGAAGTTTGCCTCTTAATAAAGCGGTACCGCTCTGGCCTTCGCGGTGACCATGGCCATCATGATCAAAACCTGAGAGGAAAATGTTTGGCTCAGCGAGAAGAATTGAGCATGACACGCCACTGCCGGAAGCGACGGGTTTCGGCAACTCAGAGACTGAAGTGACGGCAGATTTTGATGAACGAGCCGACATGAAACTGTTGCGGTTAGGGTTGGTCAGCGCCAACGACGGATGCGAAGATCGTGCAGTCGCCATTGTTGCGACGGCGGCTGATTGTGTCTGGTTATTGCTGCTGGTGTTGGAGTTGCAATTGGCAGAATTGGAGTTGTTGGTAACAGGCGTTACAGTGGATGCAGAGGCTAAGTCAATACCAACAGGTGCCGCGGAACCGGGGCGTGAGCTTATGTCGTCATATGCTGGCGGGGATGCAGCTGCCCCAGTAAATCTCGACCCAATCGCAGACTCGCCGGGAAGGTCCAGGTCCAATTGGCACGACTGACCAATTGAGTGGCCTGTATTCGAGGTCCTTGTACTTGGTCTTGCTGTACTTGAAATAGCGCTCACACTTTGCCGAGTTGAGCGGTCAATACCTGTACTTGTCGATAGCGCTTCGGCTGCTGCGAGACCCGAAGTATCGATGCCTGCAGATACTGAGTTTGATGCTGATGAAGGTTCAGAGCCAGAGTCAGGGTTCGTAAAGGTAAATGAGTTCAGGAGCTTATCTCTGCGGCGTACGGCGGCACGAGGTTTGAAGCTTTTCTTTCTCCGGCTACTGCTTACACCGTTGCTGAAGTAATCGCTGGTGCTGTTACTCGCGTTGGACGTGTTAGTAGCAGTCGGTTGCAACGAAGGTGCGCGTCGAGGCTCGACAAGCAGTTCGGGTGTTTGAGGTCTGCTCTCTGCCCGTAGTTCTCGTGGAACGTATCCCGAGGGATAGCTAACGATGTGAATGGCTTGGGGGCGAGATCTTCGGGGACCGATTAACGGTGCGGGAAATCGACCAGCCGATACAGACTTCTTCTTGTTGAGACGAGGTCGATAGTAGATGTTTTCGTGAGAAGGAACCCAAGCGGATCGACGCTGTGGTGATTCAGGGACTGAAGCTGTTGTTGTCATGGCGGTTAACAACTGTACTCTACTGTACTGCACTGAAATGATTTGAACGATGACGAGGCCAATAAAGCCAAGAGAAAATGCGGGTGGTGCCAGCCAAGGAGCGAGAATTAAGAATGCAACGCAAAAAAAGTAGTGGGTGTAAAAGGATGATGTAGGCGCAGGAAGTGGAGGTATGCGCTCAGATGCTTTCAAAACAAAGAGCAGAGCAGTGCAAGACGTAGACACACGCAGAACAGCAATTTGTGAGTCTAGCACGCGCGTGAGGGAGGGTTAAGGCTGGTTATAAGCCAAGAACAAGACAATAGCTCGAATGTGAATGTGAATGTGAACATGTGAGCGGGACCATACCCAGGTCTAATAGATCCAGGGCGTGATATTGGAGATGAGACGAGGGTTGATGGATTATAATGGAATACAAGGGAGGGGCCAACTAAAGATGAGCACGAGTAAATAAAAACGAGACGGTGTGTTGCAGTGTTGCAGCGGTGATGAGATGGGTCTGGTCTGGTCTGGCCTGGCCAGGCATCAAAAAAAGAAAGAAAAGCACAGGACAGTAAAACGGCAGTGCTCATCAATTCCCCAAGTAAATAAATTCATGCGCTGGCATTGGATCCTGAAGTTGTCGATGTCCCTACCCAGGCTTGCATCCCGCCCAGATTTGGGCACTAGGCTCTGCGCCTAGAGGCGTCAAGGGACCAGGATTAGGAAAGGCCACGCCTTGTTCTCGCGGGCGGTTGGCCGCAGGCAGTGGGGATGATGCTGATGCGCAAGGACGTGGACAAGGAACAGGAAGAGGGTGGAGAAACAGGGCAGAGGATTACGGGACTGGGGATGGGGACACAAAAGCAGGGGTTGTTGGTTTGTATGGATGTATTGTTGGCGTTGTATTGTGCAGAGCAGAACATCTTATGAATGGCTGTGAGGAATGCACATATCACCAGGTAAAAGAACTAGCGGTGATGGCAGAGGGCGATTTGCAGCAAAGAGACGATGAAGGAAACACTCAACACACAATATCCTGCTTTTCTGACAGGTGATCGACATTGTTGCAGGTGCAGTATCGATGCAAGATTGTCTGAGATTGATACTATCCGCTTTCATCCCACTTAGGACTGAGTACATGATTCAATATCAAGACTATTGATGAATCAAGTAAAAGACAACAAAAACAGGGCGTGTGACTGAAGATCAAGGCATAAGATGAGAAAAAACCACCGATTGCATTGGATACGAATATTCAGACGAGAAACATAAAGATACGTACCTCTTGCAATTGTGCTAAAACATGGAAATCCGAAACATCAGATTCAAGGGATTCGCTTGTGGCTAGTGCACCTATAGCCTCTGACGCGAAGACACCAGCGGTGATGAGAATTTGAGGCCCTGGCAACCCTGGTCTGGTCTGATCTCTCGCTTCTCCGTTTCTGTTTCTGTGTCGCTTGAGATTCTGGAGACTCTTAGCTCAGCTCAGTTCAGCTCAACTTAACTCAAGCTCGGCCTGACGATGGTGAGTTAACGAGTGCGGTCAAGGCGGCTGAGGCGGAGGAGAACAATGAATGACACAGCGGGGACAAGAAGAATAGGATCCTTAATAAACCAAATTAAGAATAAGAAAGAAATCGTCGGGCGCCAACACCAATGCCAAACGGATGAGAAGCACGGTTCACTTGAGGCTGTTGGGCTGAAGTTTGAGACCGGCCAGAGCGAAGTAGACAAGCGAGAACCTGGCCAGATCTGGGCTGGTTGAACGGGAAATGAGACGAGAGGTATAGGAAAGTTGGTCGTCGGACAAAAAGCAGGAAATCAGAAAATAAATTAAGTGAATACGTACGAGTCGAGGTATGCAACAGGAACAACCAAGGTAACGAGCAAATCAAACTTGGGGTCTGACAAGGAACAGGAACTGAGGTGACCTAAAAGGGCGACAGCTGTCCCAGACAGGGTTTCTTGTACCGCTCGAGGAAGACACTGCACTAAAAAGATCTCGGTGGTGGTGGTGGTGATGATAATGATGCAGTCATAGCAGATTGAGACAGAGGAGCACACAGATGGGGGCGGCAAGAATATGTGAGAAGAACAAGGAAGAGAGAGAGAGAGAGAGAGAGAGAGGCGTTATTATCTACATGCCATGTCTGAGTGAGTCTGACCTTGGGGTAATTATATTCCCGTCAAATTGAGGTCATACCATGGAATCTAAGCCACCCTTCCGAGGAGAACACTCAGACAGACTGCCCGTGCTATCCGAGGAGCAGTTTTTACAGAAAAGCTTCATCAATGCCTCTCGCTATCGTTGAGAGAATAACTTAACGAGGGAGCTCCGGAGGCTGCGGAGCCCAAACCCCGTGCGATTGAATGGGGTTCGCTACTTTCGGTGACGCGGCACCAGGCGAAACCCTGTCTTTAGATTCAAAGGCTTTACTCTTTAGAGATGCAGATAGAGTAAGGGTCTTTGTTTAAGCCCCGAAAACGGACTACGTAATGTCTGCTGCGGTCGTGACATGGCATGTGCCGAATGTATAAACTCATGCCATCACCATATCCTACCTTAGTCTGACTGTGACAGCCTCCACTTTGTCAGAGTCACTCACTGTCACTGAGAAGAGATCCGAGAAAACTCAAACTTGGAGAACTAGACGAGAGAGGAATGTTCGATGATTGATCAACACCAACAAGTTGGTGGCCGTTCCGGTCCCGAAACAAAAGAACGACTCCACTAAAAGAATCCCAAGATCTTAGGGTCCATCCATCTGGCGGGAGATGACATAACAAAAGGTCAGCATGTTGCATATTACAAATTGCAGATGAAGTGCTGTACTTTTTCACTTTGACATCAAAGTCGTAATCTGTGGATTCGGGCTTCACTTTTGGCTCATTCCAATACGAAGGTCTCATTCCGAGGAACATATTCATGATGTTAGTAGGTACTATGGCAAAGAGGCTCAACTCAATCCGAGAATTTTCTCTCATCATAGTAAAAACCTCAAAGTTTACAGGGTACTCACCAGGATCATGCACCTTTCTTCTGCAATCCAGTTGATCAATGGGTCTGGTAAGGCACTTTGCAAAGGCATCGAGTGGCTAGGAGTGGACAGAAACATTGGCTGTGTGGAGTGGCAATAGATGCACAAATCATCCGTCATTCATAGCAAGCAAGGATTCTCTTCTTTTCTCTTCTTTTTCTTTTTCGGTTACACGAAATGCCGAAATTGATCCATGATGCCGATGACTATCTTGCCCGGCTTGAAAATGCCGAGGCGATACTTGCGAGTTTTATGCACAGCTGAATGAGGCTTGATATCTCGCCCTGTTTCTAGATTACTTGTGCATTTGATATGATATGATTCCAGTGCATCATGGAAATATCGTCGGAGGTAATTCCGTAGAATAAAACTCACCTGTAGCCGTTTCATTTCCGGCTATCTGATATATTCAATGAACAACTTCATTCTCGGACGAATCACACGATATGAAATTATATTTCTACAATTTCCATCCAACGCGAATGGTTTCTCATCAATGAACGACCCTTGTTTCAGCGTCGCCTTGAAGAGCCTAGTTTCATGTCAAATTTCTTGGTCGTAAAAGACCCTTGCTCATGAGGCTCGTGCATTCAATGGTGAGGCAGTGGTTCCAGTTTGACGACCAGGCCATTAACGCTTAGATTAATTTAAACATGGCCTAGAAACAGAAGCCCTTGCGATTCAGTAACTCAACCTAAACGATGAACCGTGAATTTGCGCTCGGGAGTTGTAACGGTCCACAAAGAGCCCAGGCTTGCCAACTCAGCGCTGATCGCCAACTCTAAAAGATTCCTTGGATGTAACGTTCTACAAGCCTCATCTAGGCTTTCTTCTCCGTAAACAGTCAACACGCGTCGTCCTGAGCGATGAGTTGTCACCTTTCAGCTGGAAGCATCTCCCCTGTGATCAATTGCCACTTTATTGAAAGGGCCTTGATTGTGTGTGTCCATGCTTCATGTTTGTTCAACAAGAGGCTTCTATCAGCCTTCTAGTCTCGTTTCCTCAGTCGTTCCAATCTCGGGCAAGGCCGTGAATAGAGCTTGGGCCATCCAGCCTACGATCCTCAAGACCGGGGTGCCCGGTCCATGGGCAGGGGACCCAGGGTCAACAACTGATGAGGTCATTGTTCTCTTTTTTTATGGATTTTGAATGTTGTGGGATTTCAAACCTTAAAGTTCCAACTCCAGGTACCTATTTTATTGTGGTTTTGTGGATAACGTTGTCACAATTACTCAAGATCTGCGTCGATATTGAGCTGGGGGGAACTTCTGTATGGCTTTTGTCACGACTCGTTGCCTTCTAGTCCTGTAGCCGTGTGACTTTCTCAACTGTGAGGTTCCCGGATCCACGCTGTTGAAGATTCACCATGTATCTTGTGGGAACTATTTTGTGAAACCAGCTCTCTACAATCCAGCATGCACCCAAAAACGTTATATATGTCATACAAACGACAATCCATTGTCCTGACTCGAGGCTGCAAGATCATGCCCCAAAGAGGTAGATCCTGAGATCCAGGACGGCATTGATCTTCATCTAAGATCCAAAGTCTTGGTTTTCAGATCCACGGGACAACGCGTTGAAGATATCTGATGTCTATCACTTTGACGACCGAAAATTTAAGCGAACGGTAGCCGATCAAGGTCTGCAAAAATTGCCCTCCAAAAATAGTTACTTGATAGCAGATCTCAAATCGTAGAGTGACGTCTTGGCAATGTCAAATCGAGGAATTTGTCTCACCAAAAAGACGGGCAGTAGCACGAGCAGCTAACGAACCGAGCAGCCGAACACTTTTCTCTGCCCGTGTAATTCCCAGTGACTACACCAATCTTCAAGTGCTTATCCTGCATGGCAATCCTCCGAGGTGACGAAGTGCTCATCGTCACCCACCACGATTGGTTCGAATGGTTTCTCAAACCTCCTATCAATCATGCTGATCAAGACCCTGACGGTTCGCCCACCCGGAGTCGATCACTAGGCCTTCTACTGGCTTCTCCTAATCGATCGCATGATTTCAAAATTTTCAGAAGGAAGGATAAAACAAAAAGTGAAATGCTTATGCGCCATGCGACTCTACATGATTCAGTCTGCATTGACATGACCATTGCGTATGACCTCCCCGCGTTTCGCGGGGGATATTCAGTTGAGCCGGCGTTAGGTGCGGTCAGCATCCGACTGGCAGTCTACTATGCACAGTAGCAGTTTAGGGTGACACTACAGCCAAGAGGATGCATCCCGTTTCCCTCGGAAATGCCAGGATAAACATGTCCCGTGAGGACTCTGTAAACGATCAAGGCGTAAAGCTTAGGAAACGCTATAGCGTTGTATCTTTAGGTAAATGGCTCATCCTTGCTGATCGCTTAGCAGCGTATACAATTTTAATACGCTAATGCTAAATGATGCCGAACAATTTCCAAATCACATGTAATTCGTACGTTGATTGTTTTGAGGCTATACTCGACGTTGTGGTTGATGTGTCTCAAGTGCAGTAGTGACCATCTAAGCCATGATTATTAAATCACATCTAACTACCCGTATACCTTCTCGAGGCGACATACTCCAGAAAGGGACCAATGGTAACAAAACTACAAAAAGATGCATCATTATTCATATACTTGTGAGTTATTGAGTCTGCCATGAATGTGAAACCACGAATCAGCGCATCAACGTTACCCTGTACTGATCGAGTAATTGTTGTATGCTTAGCGAAATTCACTGTAGAACTCCAGGTCAATCGTAAATTAAATACTAAGAGTGTATAAACACTTGCTACGGGGAGATGCTGAGATACTAGATATAATTGACTGGCTACTAGAAGGGCTCTGGCACTGAACACCTTGACTGAGACTCCGGACAAGGAAATAAATATACGATGTTATTGTCTTCTTTCAGGGTCTCTCTTGATCAACTTAATCATAACATTCGCTTTTCTACTCTATTTCATGCCATAGCTCAGGATACCTCGTATTAATGACTTGCTGCAAAGCGCTTATTCAAGTATATACTTGTTGAACAATCAACTTCCCTGAATCATTATCAAGCTCCAGTTGACTGCCCAGAAGCCGTTCCTGTGTTCTGCAACGAAGGTACAAGCACGCCGAATGTATGAACTAGCTGGCTCAGCATTTGTGACATCGAGGCCACATGCTCCTCTGCCCACCATGTGACATCAGGACTTGGATCTTCTTGGTATAGTCTCTCGACTGAAAATGTGAGCGAACCATCGACTTTAACCCTAAATTTGGCGTAACTCACGTTTATGTGCAGTCACGATGAAGGTGTCAAGTCCTTTTAACGCTTCCCGTTCGAACTCCTGTTCAAGGTCAAGTTCTGGCATGCATACGCCCGAATGTATTGCCCAGAAGTTGAAATCCGCCTTTTGTTTCACAATGACTTCTTTCTTTGGCATATTCAAGGGATGTTCGCTGTCATCTTTATAGTGGTAGAGGATGTCGTCGTAGGCTTCAATGACGGCTTCGATTTGTGCGAGGTGTCCCATGATGATGATTGAAATGATGAAATGAAGGATCAAGTTTCGAGAACACGGTCTAGCTTTGAAGATTGATCGCTCTCTGTACTTAGAAATGTTAGATTCGGGTGATGCTAATCGTGTGCCGTTAGTTAGAGATGATGCTCAGTGATGGTTAGGCCTTGGCCATTCTCAATTCGCAATAGGAGTCGTGACTGACTGACATGGACTCAACAACGTCTTGAAAACGGAAGCAACAAACCATGACCATACCAACCCGAATCTTCTCTAAACTCCAGTTCCATGATTGCATTGAGGCAGGACCAAATAGAGCTCAGTGTTTACCTTCCTCTTGATAGGTAACTACACATCAAGTCAATCTGCACGTTACATCATCGACAACAGGTGCACCAAGAACACACATTCGTATCAATTCGTTTCGTCCTAATTACCAATAAAATTATCACCCAGAAAAACCATCCATAATCGACATGTCTGGTCGACGCCTTCGTACTGTACGACACAGCGATTTCCTTCGCGTATCGTCTATCGCGTTATCCGTTCGCCTCTGTCTTAAAAAAATCATGGACCTCCCCGAAGTAAACTCGGCCCCAAGAGACGGAGACGCCTGTTACCCGGACTACGAAACTATCGAGAAAATGGAGGTGGTCTTCATGAACTGGGTCAAAAGCTATAGGACCATCCCTGAAGGCGAGCCGTTTCCGCCAAGACAGATACCACGCCGCATCCCTAGGGCCTACTCTGCCAGCTATCGACACTCAGCCCTATTGAGGCAATCATTTTCAGCAAGAGACCGTCCAGTATGCTTGGAGACTGTACGTCGTACCGTTGAGGACCCTATGTAATGATCAGTTATGGAAGTTTGGGTAGGGCTAATACTCAACGCCAAGTCTACCAGGCGCTACTACACAGGACCGGGAATTACTTTCATTACTTGCACATAGCCATCGAAATGATTGAGGAGATGTACTACTGCGGCAAGGAATCCTCTCCCTATATTGGGTAACCGCCAGGCTAACATATATCTCAGGGGTACTGATTTGGGATAGAAAATTGAAAGCCAAAGATGGCCACTCACTTGTTAAATCCCACTAAATGAGGGAGAAAGGATTAGATGGTCTGGTAAACGCAACGGAAGTATTCTATCAAGCTTCATGCGATTGTTACAAGTCTTCAGGTCATCTTTTTGGTGTCTATCTGCGTTCTTTGGGATTTTCAACAAGCGCACCCAACATTTTAGAGTTCAGCCTTTTAAACAGCGAATCTTCATACTCAGTCGTTATGAATTCAATCTCTGTCTTGAGGAGAGGCTCATGGTGGTTTTATGTGCAGTGATCTCATGGCAAGGTGAGGGTTAGAATGTCTGTAGCATTCATTCTAAATTGGGTGTTACAACAACAGGATTGATAAGGAAACAGACAAAATACGCAGAATTTCGCCGAGTGATTGTTACGGTTCCTGTCTGGACATATACAAAACAGCCTCATTGCCTACGGTTATCACTTTATACGTGTTTGCCAGCCACTGTTCGCATTGACTGAAAGTGTAACAACTGGTTAACAATACAGCACAGAGCAGAGAAGGCACTAAAGCTATAATGAACATTTATCTTTATGGTGTTTCGACGCCTTACATACAGTGTCACTCATGAGTTGATAAATATAGCATACTGACAATCTCACCAAGTCACATCGATTGTTGGAACACGGTGGCAAGCGGTTCAGGAATGTAGCATTATCAGACAACCTTTCCTAATATTTTTTTTTACGTTGGATATAAAAATGTATGTCAAGCCCAGGGGAAAAAAGCTTGATTCTACTCATAATCTTCTCAAGACGTCCACCTCGAAAGAGTGGTCAAGCTCCTCTCAACACTGCTCGCATTACTCTGCGCTCCAAATGCCGTGCGTAAAGGAGGGCCATCACAATAGTCCTGCATAACTATCCGGTGATGTCAGTACAGCTAATTTCTTGCCGGGAGTCAGATACTTACGCAGCTGGATCTGGGAGTTCAGGGTGGAAAGTGCTAGCTTAATTGCAGATCGTTTGACGCGATCTTCGTTCGGATAGTTTGTGGCAGCATTGGAGACCCCCGAGTCGAGTCTCATGCCATGATTTCGGACCCAAGAGTTGTAGTCCGAACGAAAGGACTGCAGCTTGTAGGTTTCAGGCCAGCCTGGGAGGCTGCCGCGTTTGTTGGCTTCGTACATGAGTTCGACGAAGCTTGAGGAGACGTCACTCATTTGCCGGGGGAAGTTTTCCTGAGCCATTTCTAGATTGATATAAAATATTGTAGCGTTTTTAAGTAGTGGTTTATTATATAGACTGAGACTTGGATAGTAATGTGTAGTTAGCGGAAAAGAAAGGGTAACTGCAGAGATCTTTATATACCCAGAGAGCATATCTGATTCATGAATGATATGAAACGGAGCAAGTCATTCATTGATATTGTTGATTGCTCTCGTTACATGGCTGTCAGCTTTTGTAAAAGCTCGAGTGTCACTCCTATCTTCATGACATGACAGGGCCGAAGAGCAAGTGAACAGGCAATTCTCCATTTGGAAAAGAAGCGTGATTAAGCTTGCCGTGTTCTATATATCAAGGTGATTTTACGGGTTGTGTACGATATGAAATTGGGCAACGACAAAGCATCAGTGAGTCAGCCCTCAAGCAGTTTGTTGGCTTGAAGTCTTGTTCCCATCTCCAAACAGTGCTTTGCTTGAATCACAGCCTCAATCCTGAACGAGGATTCAATCTTAGTCTTTTCCAAAGGCTACACAAATATGGAGGAAGCTATGCCCTAACATATACGACAAGTTTGGAGATATACCACCAAACCACTGCCATTGTAGTGACGTAGCCAGTGCTCATTGCTATCTCTGCATGGGGGTTTTATTAAGCTGGCGAGCAGAAATTTCTATTATGCTTGATACAGTCTCACATCACATGACTGGCGACCCTCAATTTTCACTGCGTTGGAACGAACCTGGACACCAAGAAGATAAATCCAACAGTTAGTAGTGCTCATTGCACCAACTCGCCTATACAGTATCAGCACAATGACAGAATAAGCCCACGTTGAGTGAAAGTGATACTCCTATCAAAAACTACCGAATCATGCAGAGATGATATCGCTCTTGTAGCTACAACGACACATTTATATGTGATATAGCAAGACTTTCTGTCTCTTTGTAGAAATAAGAGCCACTTGTGTGCAATCCTTCCAATTATTAGAGATTCTTGAGTCTTCTCGTCAGACATCATCTATCCAAAGCCTTCGAAAACAGTGTAACATGCCATACATCGGAAATTTTCCCAGCTGGGTTTGAGGTTTACTTATGTATGTCATTCGGTCTGGAATCTTGAGAGTGTAGTTAGTTCCCTGATAAATGAAGTAAACAGATTATGAACCAAGCCTCAAATGATCCGGCATCCCACTTCAGGGTTGGTATCTATCTTGTCGCTGCCATAGCGATATGTAATCTGCCAGCCCACGACTGCCTGCAAAGCTGGAGTAGATATAGGCCTGCCAATATTTACAGATGCGTCTGAAGATATCCAATTAATATACTGACCAGGTTCTGAGGCTCTCCCAATTCTTCTCGGCACTGATGCGATTAGAGAGGTTAGGGCTGGCTGGAAGTCTAGTAAGTTCATGAATTGCCTCTATTACTTTAAGGCACAAGCACTTAGAGGAATCTCAACGATCTCAAATCAAGAAAACACTGTTGATACACTTTGGGTATTAGTTTATTCAAGGATTGGGGACAACATAGTCAAGGTATTGGCTGATCGATAGGTAATAATGACAGCGTGTACGCCGTTTCTTAATAGAGCATGTCACTCCTCATTAAGTCACATACCTCAGCAATACAAAAAGGAAGTCCGTTATCAAGAGTAACTTGCATGAGGTCTAGTCTCATTTCTTGATCGACAAAGGCGCATAGAGCTCTCGAAGCTTTCGTGTCTCTCCAAATTTAAGATGTGTGGTCAGGCAAGGCGAGCAAGCTCAGCCAATAGGAAGATTAAATCGTCTGACGATTTTCCATATCGGGTAACATACTGCGTTACTGGGTCCCACGAACGTTGTTGTTACATTGCATCTTGGGCCTCAGGTGATGTTAATTAAGGCAAGGCTGAAACAGTATGCAAGATGTCTGAGCTTATTATAACCTCATGTTTCCGTCATTTCAAGTGCTTGTGTAGAGGAAAAGGACCGTCCATCGAGGCCGGACCTCGGTACAGCACACACATATTGGTTCGCATTCTCGAGAACAACGTGACCAGTTGTATCTACTCTCGGAGCTCCCAAAGCATGGTGACCACGAATAGACAATTACGATCGCGGTATTTAAACAGAATCACAGAACCACCGTGTGTAATGCTTCAAACAACTTGACATTGATGACATACAGGCGCAGACTATACTGAACCTCCCTACATAAACGCCCCGTCAACGATAATGACTGTTTCGCTCCTATGTGTTCCCATAAATACATATACAGTATGGACTTCGTTTGTTCATTTCGCTGAGTATACTGATTCTCGCCCCAATATCCAGATCCATTAAACGCTCGTCAAATTAGTACACAAAAAGATATGTCTGCGACTTTACACCATAACCGGCTCGACAGATGAAATGGGCATATGTGACATCGTTGTTGGGATCATGTAAGGTCCCAGTGCTGAGGACAAGATGCTAGCAATATTGCGAGCCATATCCGACTTCTTGCCCAGGCACCAAAGCGCCTTGGTGCAGTCCTCGCATCGGCGGACCAGGTTCATAACGCCAGGGGTCTCGAGGGGTGCGCGTTCATGTCGCACATTCTCCTCGACTTCAGTGAGGAGGAGAATGGCCGCCTTGGTGAATGCCCTGATGAGAATCATCGTCCAAGGCTCTGTCAGGATAGAGCCCTCGACAACTGCGAAATGTAGGTCCGAGATACCCGTGCCAGGAACATCACCGGCTCGAGGGCGTGTCGAAACTCGTGCGAGGTCCGACAAAATAGCTGCACTGTCTCTTCGTAGTGAAACAACTACGTTGGCTGCCTGTCGCACTTGGGTCGAGTAATCCAAACCCAACTTATTTTCATCCACAAGCTCAATCAGATCCGCGAGTAGGAGAGCAGCACAATGAAAATGAGCCACTACACACACAAACCAGCTCTGAATTAGTGTCGGGACGCTGTCATATTGCTCGACCAGGTCCCTAAAGAAGGCGCCGTAGCTCACGTTCCAGTGCTTGTACACGGCCATGGCATTCGAAATGACCTTTTCGACAGGTTCGCCTCGGTATCGACTTCTGACCGTGTTCTGGAGGTACGAGACATGTCGGAAGAGAATGACCTTGATGGGAGCTGCAGTGACGACACCCTTGGATGCAGCATCGTACGAACAGGGCCAACGAAGAACACCCTCCTTGTTTTCGCGGACAAATAATTCTGCCCACCATCTGGCGTCCTGCGGTCGATACTCAATATTGTAGGATTCGTGTTCTGGATGGTCTGGATAAGTCGGGTCATGGTGGCACTCCTCATCCGAAACAACCACTGGCCGGCCGTTCATGGACGAAGATACGGTGTCGAACATGACTGTCATCCAGTAGACAAGACCAATAGTACCCTTGTCCTCCTCACTGAGAGACTCCGCAGATGTAGCCTTCTCCAAGCCCAGAGAACTTCCAGAAGCATCCAACACGCCTGTCTCGCGAGCTTCGTACTGAAACTTGAGAGCATGCATCTTTCTTGCTGCTCGCTCCATAAATACTGGCGGTCCTTCTGCGGCAATAATTTCGCTGAGCTGAGATGCAATCGATCCCTCACCCGAAGCGATGGGACTATCGCTGAAGTTACCCATACCAAACGGCATATCGCTGTTGTTATCCTCCTCATCTCTCGGTTTCTGTGCTAGTCCCATGATCAAGTCAGCACAAACCACACGGAAGCATTCCATATCTGAGCAGTCCTGCAAGGCCCGTTTGGCCTGGGCCCAAAAGGTCCTCTGAAGTGTGCGGTCGAAGTCCTCGTTAATATCGTCAAACTCCGATCTCATGGTGTCCATTTGCGTCAAGTTCTGTGGGAACCTGTCTCGCTCACGTTGACTACCTTGCGCCCACTGGGTAGCAAATGCCATGATAGCCAAATGCAGCGCCTTCGAAGCAGCTCGGTCCTCCGATTTACTGAGTCGGATCAGTTTCGTATTTTGTGCTTGCTTGTCGAGCTGAATAACACGCCGGTAAATTCTATTGTCTTGCTGTTTTGGCTGGCCAACGCTGAGACCCTCAAAATGAGACGCCAGCCAACTCACACCATTGTTGGATGGTCGAGTGATGGTATTGGGCTTATAAGGACATGTCTCCTCTGACAGCCAGCAAGACAAGGCGTGCTCCAAAACATCATGGTATATCCTCATCAGGTTGTCCGAGATCAAGTTGTTGTTGGTCTTGGTCATCATATTGTGCGTCACTGAGAATGGTGAAATGGAGGTGCTATAGCTTCTTGCTATACTTTCTGGGTAGTGGCGCACACTGAGAGACCGAGAAGAGATATCGCTTTCGTATGAGTTGGAACCGGAGGGTGAGGGCTGGAACGGAACATCGCTGCCAACCGAATGAGTTTGGAAGAGAGGCCATCCATTATCTCCATTTTCCTCCTCCGCAGTTTGATGTCGTGAATGCAATCCTTGACCGGAAAGGTCTGTGGAAGGTGTAAGATCCATGGGGTGTGGGTGTGCTGGTGTCGAATGAGGTTCGAGACTCTGCAGGACACTGTTGTGGAGGCCAGTATCGAAAGCAGTCGGATCAAAAACGCCGTTCACAGGCATGGTATCGAAAGTTGTGTGAGGAAAAGCAGAGAAGTTGGCGAACCCAGTTGTATCCATTGGGCCCCAACATGACAAGTCGTGTGCCGTGGGAGGTGCCTGCAACATATCCAGCAGGGCAGTTGCATTCACATCAAGCGTTTGGTTCGTTGGTAGAGGGGCTTGAGTCGGTGAAGGTCCTGGTTGCTGCTGCTGAGGGCGCGGACGTTGACGCTTGGCCTTTGTGCGCGACTGATCGGGGACGCGGCGAGGTGCACCATTCTGAGCAGGTACTTCGTTGTTGATACTTGAGCTTGTGGCAGCAGGGCTAGTCTGTAGTTGAGCGCGAACCCAGTGAAATGTGCATTGCTTGCGAGTACGAAGGCAGTATGAACATCGTAGAGCTCTAGAATCAATCTCATCTGTGGTTTCATTGGCCCCTCGGTTAGCGTCGTCGAAGTCGGGAAAAAGGCGCGGGAGGGGGAGGAGGAGGCTTGGGGAGAGCAAACCAACTCACCAAGATGCTCCTCAGCAAGAGAGGTACCGCTGGTGCTGTCACCACCGTTTCGAAGCCTCTCTGAGTTTCTCTGAATATCCCACAGCGAAGGCGCATCGCATGCCCGCTTGGCTTTGCGACATTGGTCGCACGAACGGTTTTGGCGTCTCATTGTGAGTGAAGGCGAGTAAAATGCGATGAGTGGCCGCGGGGGCCCGGGTCGAAGGATCGGAGGTTTAGAGTCACGTCGCGACGAAGGTATAGCGACGAGTATGTCGTGAAATAGGCGAACAACTTATTGGATATAGCAAAAGATTAAACCAAAATGAAGAATGTTTGCTGCAAAATGAATGTTAGTTGGAGGATATGAGATTAAGATGAGACTGAGGTGGAAAGAAGCTTGGGGAATGGGCCCAAAAATGGACCTACCTGCCCTGATGAATGAGATTTGCCGCGAAGCCCCGCGCTGATGCTGATGCTTGTGCTGATGCTTGGGGTGTGCTGGACTGGGCTGGGATGGGGCTACTTAGCACTGAAATCCAGCCCAGTCATCGGCGGAGGGCCAAGGTCAGGCCGGACAGTAGACCGGAACCCGACAGGACCAATCCAAGAGGAATGCGCATTACCAGTTTACTCCAGTGGAATGTGCTTTACAGCGGGCCGTCAACACCTCTGGAGCCACTAGAGTGCTGACCCAGTAGCACATCTTTGTCCCTGGACAGGCCCTGAAGTGTTAAGGACAGTGGTCGGGCTCCGCTTTTCCGAACGAGGTTTCACTCTCCCCGCACCAGACTAAGCCATTTAAGCTCTAGATCGTTGAGAACGGGCATTCAACCTGGGATCACCCTCGGATGCGAAAATGACACGGCATCTGCAGCAAGCAGCAGTCGCTCATTTCTTCAAGGAAGCCTTCTAGAGTCAAGGCTTCCTGGGGAAAATCATTTCAACACGCCAAGCATATACCAGAATATGTCGTGGCTACAAATCTGTTTTTCCCTGACTCGTAGCCTTTTGACTCGAGAGCAATAACCCCTGTCTCGACCTGCAACTATTCCCGTTTTCTGGGACATAGCACTCACCTCGGCGCCGAGTGGCAGCCCTCACCAACCAAAAGTTCAGTGCCATCCATACTGTACCTACCTCCCGGGACCTTCGGAATAGGATCCGTCCTCACTCTTGAGTGCTCAACGCTCGAACACAACCAGAAACGGCTGGAAGGATAACTCCGCTTTGGGGGGATCTTCCAACCCATGAAGCTGGTTTATTCCTCTTTGGGATCTAGTTGCTGCTCTTTGTCCCAGTAGCCAAGTCCATCTGGGCCCACAGGGACAGGATTTAGCTAAAGAGAAAGGGGTGGGAGCCGAGACTTTGCTTGAGCTCTACTTTACGATGGCAAATGGCGAAGGAAGTGTTAGCTCAAGATCGATCGGGATAGGGGAAGCTTGGGAGTTGGCCATCATGAACCCCATGCCAATATCGTCAATTCGGTGAATTGTCCATCAGGACCCTTTGTTCTCTACCCCGGACCAACGACGATATTTTACCAGGTTGTCACAGAGAAAAAGCAAAACTACAAAAAGCAACAACCAACCTCTCCATAACCATCCGCAAGGGGATTCGCTTTTGCATGTCGCGTGCGCCTCGACAGCCAATCGCTCAAATCTTTTAGCAACCCCTGGTATGACCTAAACATTCGATAAGCCCCAACCAAACAGGGATCAACTTTTTCTTCGATCCCAGCAAAAAATGGAACTCTCGTCCTCCTCTTGTTTTCCATCGCTAAAACATTTGCTTGCAACATTATGCATCCATAAACCCTCTAGGCTCCCAAACAAAAGTCCAGAGTGCTACGCTCCACACACCGGTTTCCCGACCCCTCTTTCAAGGTTGCCAGAGTCTCCACGCCCGCTCGCCTATCGTGTAGCCCAGGCCTTAGGTTATTACAGATCTTGGACAACTGTGCTGGGCCTTGTTCAAGTTGTGGTGCTTCAGCCGCGGATTTCCGCTATAGTGGTTAACTTAGCGCGGCGATCCACTGTTAAGGATGGGCCTATAGAGCCTCACCAACTTCAACATCAACTTCGATGCCAGAGGTCTTGAAAACTAACGACACAAGGAGTGCAATATATGACACTAAGTCAGCACTTCCTAATGTAGTACATCAGGTGAAGGACATGGCCTTGTTTTTGCTATGCCTCATGCGCAAGAGGTATGGCAAGTCAGCTTCATTTTCATCATTTTGAGCCACGAGCAGAGAGCCCTAACTGCCTTTCAGCATGCCCTTCGCAGACCTATGCATGCATAAGACTGGCGATATCCACCCACAGTTTATGGCAAGCTTGATCGAGTAATGCCAAATTAGATGCTTGAGTGAATGTTGAAACGATTGCAAGCCTATGGTCAGCCCAACTCAAGCCAAGTTCAGACGATCATGAGACTAGTATATACACTTAATCGAGGCGGCTACATTAGCTAGTTAGACCACGTAGAGATCGAATATCAGCCTCCCAGACATTATGCTTTCCAGGTAGTCGGTTCCCCCCGCGCTTTCATTATCTTCACTCGATCTTATACTCCAACCGTGCTGAGTTACGGGTGGCAGGCTGACTCACGGCAACAACCACACATTTCAACACGATAACAAGACTATCTTACGGTGCTTTATTTGGTCCCAGAACAATTCATGAATAACAATGTGCCGCATAACCCAATATCTATCCCGATATTGCTTTCAGAACGAGGCTTTCCAAGTTGGGCTCCACTCCCCACTGTAGATGCGGGGAAGAAAATCCGGGGTGCATATTGTTAAGGAATTCCGGACGTCAATCATCTTCAATAAGCTCTTCTATAGGTAGCACTAAAAAACAGTACACTAATAAAATGGGCTCAATGGGATTTCTCTTGATTTATGAGAATTAATTCAATCTCAGATGAACATGACATCACATTGTAATAAAGATCGCTTGTCGCGGACCCCGCGAAGATGCCTGAGAGGCCGTTACACATCAACCTATATCCAGGGTCCAGACTCCCCTGGCCAAGATCTGGTAGTCGATATGAGGGGAAGGGCGCTTACTTAGGCATAGAATATGGTCTAGACAAGCCTCATCTGATCATGACGAGGGCCTTCGGCTTCTTCTAGACTACCATCCTTTGCCAAAGTCTGAGGTCAAAGTAACTGAATGGCTGGTCCAATAAACAGCGTTACCATCTTTCTTGATCGGTGTGCGGTGTGTTTTGCACCGAGTCATAACCTCACCAGTGTGGTTTTGGTGACATTCATTAGTGAGACGCTGCACTGGGTTGGCTTGAAAGTTGCATTGCTGGGCAGCAGGTGGAGACCACAATTAACTGCATGGACTCGGTGAATCCGTTGTTCTAGGTATAACTTAATGAAACAAAGGCGGCCCTGGTTAGGCAGAGTACAATTGAACATCCATCAACTGAAAACTCCCAGAATCCTTCCATTGGGGTCTGAGGCCGCAACCTTTGACATAGTGTGCCAGCTCCCAAGCCTCGCTCGTTGCAGTTGGTCACACTTTACGAAATTGTTATGCAGCCGCAACTGACACTTATACCAGAGCCGATATCCTATTGGCTTCGCATCATGCGACAATGGCGGGGAAGCTGAAGCTGCGCAAATTACCCCTCTCCAAACAAGGATGGCGGCTGATACCGTAGCACTGTTGCATGACTCTCTAACACCATCATCTTCATTTGGAACCAACAGTGTGATAACTGACCCATGTATGCATGAGGTGAGAGTGTCAAAGAGGAGAGGCTACAACCAACACCCTCTTCTTACCGTGGGGGGCAAGGGAAGGACGGGTTTGAAAATTGCCAGTGGGGGATTGTAATGTGACAGGACTGGTAATGGAGACATATCGCGTTTGAGGTGTTACGATGGATAAGCAGCTACCTTTCGCAGTTGTCAGGACATTGCAATAATCAACGCACATATGAGTTAAGGGTCCTTATTATGACTTATGAAACTGCGAGGAATTCATCAGGCTCTAATGAACAATCCCAATGAATAATCCCCCGGGAGCATAATCTCGTTCCATAATGCGCTCTTACCAACTCGCATAGACACAAGCTAGGGCACTATTAGATCCCTTTTAGATGTAGACATATCGATCCTGTATCATAACCAAATCCGTCAGGCTTCCATAACTAAGAGGAATAAGTGCCATTAATAAGGTGAAGTCAACTCGTGCGTAGTTAGCATCGTTCACCAGATGATATCCATAGCTACTCCATCCAAGAATGCAAAATATCCCTAACATCATTCAAGAGGTTTGAATACCTTACAAAACATCAGTTTTACCACGACGAAAAGATGAAACGCGTACAATGTTTATTGGTCCACAAGTGTCTTTTTTTGCAAGACACCCAATTCTATGGTCAGGCCAAGTCTTCTTTCTCCGCACCATTCAACCCATTTGCAGTGACATACTCAAGAGATATTGAGTGCCATGACTAGAAAGTGCCTCGTTGGCCATCAATTCGGCCAGGCGGGTTTGGGTATTCGTTCTTGTTTCCACCGACTCCAAGTCCAGGTTCCATTACAAGGCTGCTCATTTCGAGATGTTTTGGATTAATGAGACGTTGTCTCCCTTCAACATGATTTGACCTGGGAGGTGTTAGTTGGCTTCAAAACTGGCAGATTTAAGGGACGTACCAAGAGGTCTCCTGGTCTCCTTCTCGTTGGTCTTGGTGACCTGCTTGACCTCCACAGCTTCATCGATGACTAGGTTCATGAACTCGTCGAATCCCTATCGAAAGTCAGTAGTCATTCTTCAGCGCAATTCGACATGTACTGACTCGGATCTTGCCCTCAATACGGATGGAGAGCTGTTCGTACAGCCAGATGCTCACTGTGGCGTGCTGCAATTGTTAGCAAAGTCCACAGATCTTTCCTAGTTCTTTCAGCTCGCCGTCGCGGACCTCGAGACACAAAATTATCCCGATCCTCGCATCCTGGTGGGGAAATGGAGTGCTATGGTTGTCTCCAGTCTGTTCACGAGGGTTCAGGACTATCGCGCCCGACAGCCAACCCGATTCAACCACAGCAGTCCCAAGAATCGATAAAGCGACAACCACCACGTTAGGAGCATTGAGGTGCTCAGCTTTTGCAACATCGACATCGTTGGGCGCAGAATCGGTGCAATTTGTGTTTTCGAGGTCCACCCAGCGGTCAAGCGTAAAAGCGATCGGCAGCGCGCGTAGAGACAAGACTTACTTCTCGGAGAAGCTCGAAGATATACTTGCTATAGAAGGATTAGAACAATGCTCCAAACATCCAGAAACCATGCGATCGCGTCGCGGAGGGGAGCTCGAGGCTTACATGGGAGGCAGCATAAGACGGCGACCACCGCCACCACCACGACCAGTCATTTTGTGAGGAGTAGCGCAAAGTATCGAGAAACTGGTTGAGGGTGCTCTTGCGCCGAGAATCGAGGTTGGAATGGAAGGTAGAGAGGTTTGATTGTTTAATCACCGCGATTCTGCTGTCGCAAGATCGAAGTGGAAGCTCTAAACACCAACCCAAAATCTCGGCGGATGTGGGGTAATGTTTATCCGGCATATCTATGGAACTCCCGGGTAGGTCAACATGAGGTGGCTAATTGAGAAGATTCGCAGTCTGACCATAACACAACTCTACTGAGTATGATGGATCATTTGTTTCCTGCAGATTACTATTGTCCTATACGTTGAGAAATATTAAACCAACAATTTTGATTTGTGATTTGTTTAGCTTAAATAGGGATTGCTTCTCTACCCACGCTCTATCTGTATGCCACGTGCTGACCTAGGGAGGGAGAATACCTAGACTGTAAGAAAATACTGGGCATTCATTAAACTGAAATTGCTCCTAAGCATCAGTATATTCATTTCTGTATATGATTATCACGTCTGCTAGGTAAACGAACTCGCAATTATATCCCGACGTACCCAGAGAGTTAGATCTTAAGTAAAGGATAAGCCATTGAACTATTATTTCACAACAAATCAAACAATCTTGTTATTTCTCGCATGGCCGTTGGAAAGATGAAATGTTTGCCAGCCGCTCACTTAACTAACTCTTGGTATGTATAGTTTCTATGCATGGATGGAGCAGGAGAGGCAGGCCTGTTACAAAAAGAAGTCGTTCACTTAGGCTAGGCAACGACGGACTATTCTGGTCTATAATCCCTGCCAAGATATACGGCGTCCATCTTGCACCTCTTGGAGATTGCGATGATGAAATCTGAGCAGGAGGGGAGAAAGAGCGATGCCTTAGTGTTGACGAGTAAGTATCCGGTCTCTGCTGGCCCCGATCTCAACCTACAAACCACCAACAACACATTCGGTACCAAAATTCTCATCATCGTCTTTGTCATTCTTTCAAATCCGCTGTATCGTTTCGTCACTCACTATCTATCATCCAATAGCCAATCATGAACTTTCACTTTGCGAAGCCCAGAGATGAACAGAGTCAATCTCCCTTCTTTCGACTCCCACGCGAACTACACGCTGAAATCATCACCCTCTGTGTCCCAACATCTTGGCAAAGATTTCGCAAGCACCACCAAGACGAACACAAAAAGCGTTTGCGGCTCATCAAAGCCGAACGGCGCCTGCCAGCCTTGTTCAGCACGTGTCAGGAAATGTTAGCAAGGGCACCGTACGATGTCTCAACCCAAGCATAGCTTGCGTGGGCGACCCCTATACCTCCATCTATCTCCTACCATGGAGTATATATTATAGATCCATGCATAAAATCTGTATGGCCGAGGGAGGTTCTAGCCTTTGGTCGTGTACAGAAAAATATCTCCAGAAAGGATTGCCGGGGAAAAGTCCAGCCAGTGCTATTGAATCCCCAATTCCTAGAAAACTATCCACAGTTGACCACACTTTTTACTTGGAAAGGAGATTTCTAGGGCAAGACAAGACGAACGGGAGAGAGGGAACATGACCAGGCATGACAGCGTGTGGTTACAAAAGCGATTGTATTAGTAAAGCTCTGCGATCTACACATTCAATGAATTCGAATGCGAAGCTTTCAGCAACAGGTGGAGCAGACAAGTCAGGCCCTGTGAGAATGTGATTGCCGTCAAAGTTGAAGTTGAGACTCTCCCCACCGAATACGATGGCTACCAGAACTGGCGAGGCAGATCGCCAGGAGTCAAACCTCTCGGTATCATAAGAGGAGCGCTTCGAGAAGACATAAGAATGCTGTGATGCCCTTACCTACAACGATCTGCTACCGTCGTTCGATAATGCGAGCATTACTTTGTTTCACAAATAATCTTGATAACTACAAGGAGCAGTAAGAAACTAGCTTCGATAAATGTAATCCACAGAGAGGCAAGTCAGTAATGAAATAGCTCAGGATGATTCTCCATTCCCTACCTATGGTAAACGAGCTACCTGCTCGAGGCAATACGGTTATGTTGTAAGGCTTCTGTTCGGGAACCAAAGGGATCCTTGAACCTGTAAGCAACTATCAAGCAGAAATATATCTTCTGTAGAGAAACAAAGCATCTTAATAGATTCTGGTGCCATCAAGTCACATTTTCATCGCGGAGTGATGATGGGAAAAACATCATGAATAGAACAAGACACTACTAGTCAGTCAAAAGTGTATAGAACGAGTTGGTATATATAATATCAGAAACTATGTCACTCTATAAGAGAATTGTAGTAAAGTAGCCAACATAGCTCATGCCCAGCATGAGTCCCGTCATTCATCAGATATCTCATACGCCTATCCAACGCTGGAAATTCAACATGACATGTCTATACGACAACAAGCATGTACCCAATAAATAAAGCCAGAGCGAGTCCAAGACCAGGTCTTGTACTGAATGCACCGCCCTCCTCTTTTGAAACCTCTTCCTTGAACTGGCCCTCGACATTACCCCTTGGCCAGTACTCACAAACGAGAAACCAGCCTCGTTCGCCGCAAAGCTTTCTTCCGCATCCAACAGTCGTAGTATCCTTCCACACAAGCTGCGTGAAGTGTCCCGTCTTCTTACTAAACTTGGCCTTGTCGAAGTTGTACTCATCTCGCTCATCACCCCAAGCTTCGATGCTCGCAGTGACATTGGGATAACCTATAGCCAGGTTCTCACCATAGGGCCCACCAGAGTGCTCAAAGTCGCAGTCATCATTGTCATCGAGGTAGTCTGTTGCGAACTCCTCGAGTGTTTTGTTCCATTTTAGTGCTGTTGCATTGTGTTCCTCGCGATAAAAGTTGGTGCTGTTGAGGACGGCCGATGTGAAGGATTTGCCTTCCTTGTATTCAGGCTCATTGGAAGGGATGGATACTGGAGCTGTGATTGTGACATCCGCAGCGAGACTTGAGCCGACGAGGAGGGCGGTAAGAGGAAACAAGAGGTTCTTCATGGTTGTGAGACGTGAACTGGTGGTACGGTATGGGTCGTGTTAGTGGTGTCACAAAAACAAAGTAGCCCGCCGCCTTGAAGCTATTTAGACACGAGGCAAAAAAGGCAAACGATACGAATCACAAGTGTTGTTCCAGAAAGTCTAATCACAAAGAAACAAAAGGATGATTGAAAATTTAACTCTATTCTTTGTCCCTCTCAGCCTGATTTACCATCATCTTGGCCTTGGAACAGGCCTATGACGTATACCTTTTACCGCCAATAGCTGTACAGCACATGGCTCAGCTAACCCTAATCTTGATTGATGACGAGGGACAAGGCTGGGCAATTGCTCGTCATAAGTGAGATATAAACTGAAGCTATTCAGCAGCAGAATTTAGAGATATGAACGACGTGAAACTTTTAGTGGAGGTTCAACCGTCAGTCTTTCACAACCATAGGTTATGCAAGACCTCGATTGACTTGAGACGGCGTCGAACTGGAGGGGTGTCCGTTTCTCGATCCCCCACCATCAGCGTAAACTACTGGATATAGCTTGAGAGGGACGGCAATTGGCGCTTAACCAAACAATTATTGATTGACTGACCTGTTCATCTCAACATTTTCTGTCATGTTTATCTCTTGTCAATTGATCACAGTGCTTACTCGAACCCCCACGCTATTACTACTCAAAATCCGCGGTCGTTGACGTGCATAGCCGATTCCATGGAGGTTAACACCATCACAGCAACTGATCCAAGGCATGACAGGCTCCCATCCGATAATAGGCATAGGCAATAGAGAGTGTGACTCACCGGATGATTAGTCCGAGAGAGGTTCGGCTGAATCTACCGTACCATACCGTACGGTACCGTATGCATGTACAGGATCGTATCGTATCGCATGCGCATTATACCTTACCGTACCGAGTATACAATCTAATCTGTTGCCTTGTCTGTCCTCTCTTGTCTTGTCCAGTCCCACTCCTGCGCGTACTCGTCGACTAATAACGCACTCGTGCGGATTCTAGTGGCCCCTTCTCATCGCAGCCGAGTTCTAGATCCCACCGTGAAAGTGGGCTGCTATCGAAACGGTAGCAAGAATAGAGTCCGGTTCTCAAATGTGTATGGCCGATGACCGGTCATGATTGAGCGATTAATTCTACAACGAGTCTCTGTGTAACCACGGACGAGTTCATGAATGGCTGAGAATAGTTCATTGAAACATGAGCTTCAGTCTAAGCACAAACGCCTTTTCTCTCTCTCAAGAGGCAAATAGACACAAGTGCCGGTCCTCTTCCCGTGCGTAGACAACCAGTTCATTGCAACCCCCAACATCGTCTCGTACGTCAAGTCGCATCGCAGATCATCGTTAACAGAAATTGTTAAGCAACCAAAACAAGAAACTAGCATCAAAGGCAAAAAGCGAAAATGCTCCGACCGATGCTGCGGCAATTGTGAGATGTTCCCTCTAAACCGCTAATGTAATTGTTTGTTCAACTGTCATGCCACTATACCACCCAAAAAGACATAGCGATATCCACCCCCAAAGGAAACAGTAGAAAAAAAGGTATTAAACAAGACGTGATTCGCTCAGAGTTGTTCAGGACCCTGCTGATCATCTCGACGTAGGCCGTAGATCTCTATGAGCCAAAGGACTTTGTCCGAAGTTGGGCTTTCGCCCAACTTCGGACAAAGTTTTTTCTTACTGCTTTTCTTGTTATTCTAGTTAGTCAACTTGGTGAGCGCCACCATCGCCACTGAACTGAACAAACAGCCAAACAATCAGTTGATGTGATGATGACCTGCAGAACAAGCAGTGGGACCAGTTCAACGAGAGAGGAATGCATAGCCGCTCCCTGGGATATACCGGTGCGCAAGCCAAGTTAGTTAACTGCTGGCTGGCTGTAACATTACGTACAGTACGCAGGCAGATGAAACATAACATTGTGTATGTTGCATTGTCGAATGTGATAAGATTCTCGCTGCATGATTGTCTTCCGGGCCGAAGATTAACCATGCAATTCCCAGATGCTGAGGTATCATTGGATTACATCTTTGGCCACGGGCATGGTTGAGGTGGTCTTCGGCCACGATACCCTCCAACCGCCGATTCTAACCACTCTACGGAACCTTTCCGCTGGCGGGCCTAACCCCCAGACTTGGCTGATTTGTCCGTGCTGAGCTAAAGAACGAGCCGTACTATGGTTAAATTATTCGTGATAGATCCGAAAGTGATCTTGACTTCTCTCACATATAGATATCTGCCGAGGCGCAAAGGTCAAGATACCCCTTGAATTACAGGGTCATCAAGTCTGTAAAAATAACTCACAGGGACTTGAATTGGATCACCATCCAACTTCCTGGTCAGGAACACGCCACAGGCCCGCCGTTCGTGGGCAAACTCAAAGTATCTCATGTGTGTGCCAGCCCCTGCGTCTTCCCGAGGTCCTTACAGCACCAAGCAAGTTCTTGAATGGTGCTTCGATTCCATGACTTGGGAGGACTCCCATGATGCAGCTAAACTGAATCAGACTATGCCTCGCTCCATCCAATCCGACAATCTTTGCGACTTGTTGGCTCTGCTCTTCAACAGGCACTATTACCATCGAAATGTTATTAGCTTACCGACCCCACGGCACTCGTTAGTTTGATTGTTTAGCGTAGACACTGTCTGTGAACTTCTCTAAACCAGTTCAAGGTATTCCTCGCCACAGGGAAGAATCAAGTCAGCTTCTGGATCTCTAGAATGTCAACATCAAAGCTTCGCCTATATTCTTCGGACAAGTACGGGGCAATCGGTATCCACCGGTATCCTCAGATCGCCAACGAGGCGCCTTCTTACAACGCAAGTTGTTCTGCTTTTCGATTAGCTACGAGGCTAGCTCAGTGTGGCTCCGGGGACCTCCTGAGCCTCAATTACGGCAATAACAAGCAAATGGGATTATCCGTCAGCTCTGATTAATGGCTGCTAACTAGGTAACCTGCACCAGAGCCAACGTACTGTATGTACAGTGGCACGCACTCCAATTAGTTGGTGATCCGACCGGGACCCTCGCAGCACCGAGACTTCAGGTCTAGTCGCCAATGAAGAGGTTGCATGCGTAACCTTTAGAGCTTATGGTTCGTGGCCTCGAATCTTAGTCGTTCTTCCAGGGACAGGCAAAGGACGTGACAGCCTCGAGAGAACCGCAGCATCCGAGGACGCGTCAAGGCGGGCGTTGGCGAGCGCTGAGGGAGGTGCTGCTTGTTAGCTTCACTTTTCTTGCAAGATCAGCCATTTGATCTCGGGTTCTTCATCTCATTTCATTTCCAGCTCTTGTCCATGCCTGACGCCGCCGCAAACAGCAAAATCTGGGGAAGTCAGGGATGGGATGCTGGAAGATGGTGTGTGCGCCGTCAACTACAAGGGACCCTGCCAGTTAACGCAACGTCCGGGGGCCGGCCCCAGATTCTTCTCCTTCTCCATGATCCATCCGTCCAACCATCCAATATGTGCAGTATCCATCAACGGAGAGAGCCTGGGGGGGATCCGGGCTTGGCTCCGCTAAACAGAATTTGGGGTAACTAGAGAGCACGGCGACTGGGGGAAGAGACCACCAGCGAGTACTGTGCGAAATTGCAGAGTTGAAATCTCAGATGACTTGGTCCAATAGGCGATGTCTTGGTTCTAATGGCTCAATTATCCGACTGGCGAGTACGGAAAAAGTTGAACAAAGTGGCGTGCAGGGGTTGAGTTGGAGCTAGACCAAGACTCAGGGCGTTGAAGGGAGGTTAAAAACGTGGAAGAATTGGTCAATGTGCCTAATATTGAGTAGCCCGCGGCTTCGTTGGTCAATCCCAGAAGCTGGTCTCACACGCATAAGCGCGTGGTGTGGCAGACCTTTTTCGTTGTCAAAATTTTCGATTCGATCTCTGAAGCAAGATGATAAAATTGTCTCTTGTCTCTCAGATAGGTGATATCAATTTCGACACAAAGAGTCAGAACGCGACTCAGCCGTCACTATAGCGGCATTCCTTGGCTATTTGGCACCTTGAAATAGCGTCATGGTGATTCAATCTGGCCCAGTCTTGTACCTTAAACCACCGACATCGCTCATTTGGACTCGAGGCCTCGAAATGACAAGCACCCAATACCAATCCCGAATGGGTTGCATGAGCCTCTAGCTGTGGGCCACGGCTGCACCTGACCTCCTTAACCCTTGGATCGAATGGAGATATGCCTCTTTCTGGAGTTAGGATTCTGGGGTTGTAGGATTCCTCGATCAAGGCCTGTCCTGTGTGGCCTTGTCTGTTTGGTTTGTGTCTGGCTCGTTTATGCTGTATGGTGACGACAAGAGAAAGAGAACCACTGCGTGCCCAGTCCCGTCTCCAAATCGTTAGGGCTGATTCAGATTCTAAATCCTGTTTCAGTCAAGAAAAAGTCCCCAACCATCATGGATTGGAGACCCTTTGGGGAGACTGAGCTGTTGGGACCAAATACTTAAAGCCGCTGCAGCGATGGGGTATCATTCCTCACTGGTTCAATGCTGCGTTGCTGATACTAGATCCTCGATAGCTCGTACGTGTTGGTTCCCATGCTACAGAGGGTTACAATTTGCAGCATCCAGCTCTCATTTGCCAAGTAGTTACTGTACGTTCTTGGCTCAATAGTGGACCATATCTGCATCTGTAATGCATTGACGTTTCTTCCGATTAGCCCGATTCCACTTCAAGATGCTAACTGGGACGCCGCGTCGACGGGAAGAAACTCTCGAGACATTAAAGAAGAGCAGTGGCATCGTCAATAAAGGCTCTGTAGCAGCAGATGTGGGACCTTGGGCGGAGATTCAGCAGTGGACTCGAGTCCAAGGCACCAGCACCACATATCTGATGCTGGATTCTGCATTCTGCATTCTGCATTCGGGCAGCCTGGGGATTTTTAGGATCACTCAAGTCCCACCGTGATGCTTGGCACATCTCGGGGGGCTGTGCAGCGGGTAGACTTGGGTCAGGGGCAAGGATCACTCTGGGAGCCTGTGCTCAGAGCAAAGACCAAGTCAAAGCAGACCAGCTAGAGATAGCGAGTTGGAGAAGCTCTGGGAGTGCGTGGATGACATGACGTTTCATCTGAGAATCTCATCTCACTCAATGTGAAGAGCCTCAGAGTCAACCAAACCGCTAACCCGTTGACACCTCAAGTGCTTATGGCGTAACCCGCCAAGCTGATAACCTCGTGATTGCGAAGTGCTAATCCAAACCAGCCAGCATGTGAAGAGAAGAAATTGGATGTTTTAGAGACATGGATGCTTGGATCAAGCATATCCACCGAGAGTTGGTTGAATTAAGAGGCTGAGAATTTATGAACTGCATGACTTAAAAATGTTTCCCTTTTGCTACTGTGCTCACGTACTGTACGTAAGTAGAGAGAATGTGTCTGGTCAGTGATGTTGGTGCTTATCTAGAAGATCACCGCGGACATACATGAGCCCGACGTCCGTGGCTAATGCAGAGAAACTCACAGGCGTCCAAAATGGTCGTGTTCCTGGATCCTCGGTGAACTAGCTGATCAATTGGAGCGAAGCATTCGAATCTGGCGCGAGTTGAGAGCCGTGTGGTAACGATACCGTTGAGCATGCGAGGCCACACATTCTTTGTGTTCGGCGTGGCAAGATGGTCCTGTGACTGCAGTAGCGACATGGCTCGTGGAGTGTTGGACAGGGATCAAGGGCTCTGTGCAATTGAAACCCCATTCGTGCTCTGCGCCAGAACAAGACCCAGACTTGGGGGGTGTCATAGGAAAT